>CATIWO010177616.1:0-21032 GCA_949673435.1 Macaranga tanarius
GTCACGTTCGATCCACTCAACTCTTGAGCATCCACATGTCTATTCTGATATCTCATATCAAGTAGCATGAGACTCACTACCTCCCACTATTAGTATCACATACTAATCAAGGAAAATAGACAGAGGTGATAGTGAAATTAATATTAACCAAATATTAATTTATTGACTACGAACAATTTTATAGCATATGTACTAAATAAATGTGTCCTCATATTATCAACTATTGATAATACATTTATTTAACATAATGCTAATGGAGTAATACTCAAATAAATAAACTCTTTATTTAAATGAATATGTTAATAGCCATTTAGGATTTTACAATGTCAAAATACATGATTGCCACTAGGGCATATCACCTATACTAACATGAATATGTTGTGTATGAGTGGTTACCATATATGATGTTTAAATCAAATATGTACGCAATGAGAGTTGGTGCATTTTGGTGGAAATATAATTGAATTCATTAAAGGTAATGAAATCACTTGGAGATAAGGATTTCTATATTATGTGTTAAAAATTATAAACCTTGGATGGTAATTTTATAGATTTTGTTTATCTTTACAATGACATGAGAATGCTTGTAGACTCTAAATGAATTACCCTTAATTGACAATGAGAGTTGCTTTTAAGGACTTTAAGTTTAAATGACAACGAGAGTTGCATTTATGCCTTATGCCATGTTTATAATCATTTCATGTAACTATTTGTTTATATCTTATAATTCTTGATAAATTCCTACTTGTAGTTCTAATAAACCCTATTTCAACTTAATATTTAGAATAACTAGATTAATTAGTGTAGTTAGTAATTAATTATAATAATTAGAATAATCTAACAATCTTTTTTATTAATATTTTGCCTATCCATCTTAGTATCTATTCGGTTAATATAAAATAGCTCTAAATTCCCGAGTGTTCGACACATTACTTACTCTATACTTAGTGTTAGAGAGTAGGATAATTATATACAAAATAGCTCCAAATTCCCGAGTGTTCGACACACTTCATTTTTTCTCTGTAAACATTTTTTTTGTTCTTACCATAACTTCAAAGATGTATGCATACTTTAACTTTGGTCACTCACAAATTGAAGTCTTTCAACTTTATTTTTGTGAGCTTATTTTCTTTTGCTTTTTTTGCTTTTTTTTTTAAACAAAAAGTACCCATATAAGCTAAAAACATATATGGAATAAATAGAAGATTGTTGATCGTCAAAACTAGACTTAACTAGTCAAATAAACCTTTGATCACATGCCTCACATATTATAAACTACTATGAATTCATAATTTTGGTCTAGAATTTTTCTTTGTCTCACATCATCATCATTTTACCTTCAACTTTTTTTCTTCATCTTTTTATTTTAATAAAGAACTGCTTTAACATAGCAAAAGAATTTGTACCATATGCTTACGTGCACTCCACCTCAAGCATGGGTCTTTGTACCTTTTTTTCTTTTAAACCAAATTGCCATTTTCTTTTTCGACTTAGAGATTCATATAATTTTTCATTGACACCTTTCTTTTCTGAATTTTGTTTAACTTCATTAACTTTTTTTATTTTTTAATCACACGGATTTTTTTTTTGCAATTTTTTCACCAAACTATCTTTAAAAACCCTTTTTGACTAGAATTTTGAAGCTTCGCACAACTTAACGCAAGCCACCTCAATCTATCTAAGAAGATGGTTCGCTTCAAAAATTGCAAAGAGTTGATGATTAACAAAGCCTCAAAATTTTTAAAGAGTTACACTTAATCCATATTTTGCATGTTTAAACGCTCGCCATTAGTACTTTTACTTTATCATGACCTTTTTGTGATGACATTCCATTCCTTTTAAATTGGTCTTTAAGAATTTCTTATGACTTCATCAATTCATCTACGAAGGAACTCATCAATTCTTAATTGCTACTGTTGTAATTACGTTTTCATTCTTCACAAAAGTCTACTAAGACTTTACCATTACTTGGGCAATGCCTCTAAAGTAAAGAGCTCATATGGCCTTTACCGTTTTCCATCCATGGCGAATTTACTTTTTTCAAGTATTATTGGGAATGGCTAGAGGATGTTCTTGAGATAAAAAAAAATCACTACTTATGAAAGATCGAATCTATGATATTGTTTTCACTTCTCTTTTCATTTATGACAAATTGCTTAATGTTATGTGGTATTTTTACGAACATTGGAGTCCTTTGACGAATACTCTTTATCTTTCCAATGGTGAAGAATCAATTTTCTTATAAGATTTAGATTTACTTAGATGCCTTCTAAACATTGGCCTATTTTATAATGAAATAATTTCTTCTACTAAAGAGCTTTTAGGTTATGACAAGAATTATATTTTTTTCTCGGAGTTGTAGATACTTGTTCTATGGCTATCATAGACTTTGTCACAAAGTTGATGATCATAATGTATTAAATATTATTGATTTAATCAACTTTTAGTTTTAAGGTCCTACAAAATATTCAAAACCTCTTGAGAAATATCATCTTCATTTGAAGAGGACTTATGCACCAAAGAAAACCTTTTGTCCCTTTAAAATTATTGACAAACCATTGCCATATGACAAAATTTGGCAAATACCTTTTTTAATTTACTTTAAGTCAAAGGTAATTTGCAAGAAGATATTTACTTAGCAGCATTCCTTTCTTATTGGCTTTGCAAATTTGTCCTTATAAATCTTCTCATCCTATTTGCCCTAACACTTTTAAAGTTGCTAGCATGATGGCCACTAGGGATATATTTTACTTAATTGTTCCTATAATGGCAAGTATTTATCATGAACTGCATCAAATATCCACTTCTACAAACTTAAAGGATGTCGAAATTTACTTTCTAATGCAGAATATATATACGGTTGGTTAGCAAATAAATATGATACTCACTTTCCTTAAAAAGATTAAATAAAAATAAAGAATATATCTTATTATGGTGGACTGAGGATGTCTCAATTTTACAAAAGCGATGAAGTAGATAAACTTTTTTGAAGAATGAGAATTTTACATGAATTACCAATTTTTTCCTTAACGAGAAAAATTATTAGTTGATGATAATTCTCTTTGTGAAAGTTCGATTGACTAGATAGAATATTTAATCAATCTTCAATCTTGGTACTCAGCTTCTCGTTATGAAGATGTGTTCTATATTTAACCATACAGTCTCCATAGACTTAGCAGGCAATTTGAAATTTATCAAGATATTCCAAGAACTTTTAAAGATATTGTTGACATACCATCTTTAGAAAATTCTTTAAATTTGGAACTCTCCTACTAAAGTTAGAAGTCAATCTAGAGTTGTAGTGTCACACAAAGTTTTCAAATAGCCCTTCTATGCCACTAAAGACTATGTTGATTAATGGTCCAAAGAGTGGTCTCAAGCATTTTCTTCCACCAAATGTAGTCTTTTTAATCCATAACCTGATTCATTTAAATTGAATAGAATTTCGAAGCACGTTCCTCATGTTCAATCAACAAAGTCTATAATTGAAGCTGCAAAAGAACCATCTCCCATCAAGTAAAGGATAAAAAAAAATACAATAAGTAAAATTTTAAGGAAGATTTCAAACAAAGAAGGAAGTGATGAATCAACTCCTTATGATGCATCTATTTATTCAATAGAAAAGTGTCTTAGAGAAGAAAATATCTAACACATCCTTGATGAAGATGTAAGCGACCTCAAGATTAGTCCTAATCATAGTTCAAAAAGAAGTAAAATCCAAAAAAAGATCCAGTTTCTTTAGGTGACTTAATACATCTTGATGACCTAGCCAATTCATCTTACTTTAAAGGCTCTCTTTTTTATGTAAATTTTTTTTCTTACTATCTATTTTATTCATTCTTCATCATCTTTTTAATAACTTGATTTTTTTTATAAGTTAATGATGATGTGAATGTTATTAAACCACAGAGTATAATTTCTACAAATTATGCTCCGACATTTAATAACATTATTGATAGAATGGAGATTGTACTAAAAATAATTTGGTAGCACCAAGCATAGAGAAAAGCACCAACAGTCATATGTATTGCACCTTCCACACTTTCTTAATTTCATGGAGAATATTTTCTATTCAAATATTATTGCAAAATTGCTACTGGTACATGGAAATATTTACGAAGCAAAATTGCTAATACTACTTTCTTAGATGTTTCTACTTTTGCTGACAAAGTATTTATTGACCCTTTGCATGTTTATCATGTTGATTAATCATATCAACCTTTATTTTGACTTTAACAATCAATTTTAGTTGCTAACATTTTCATTTAGGTGTGATTATAAGTTAGATTAAAGTCTTTGATTAAGCAAGCATTAGAGGTTGAATTAAAGTTCAATTGAAGCCCTCAAATATCCTTAAAAGTCATATGGATGATCATAACCTAAAGAAGGTTAATTAGAGCCAAAAATATGAAGTTTTCTATAAGTCAATTGCCGCTCACGATCCTAAGGGTGCTCCTTATGATCCTGAGAAGAACCCGAGCCAAGCTTCTCGTTAACAAAAAAAGCCTAAGCTCCTCATGATCGTGACATGTCTGGTCATGATCCTGAGGAGCTCCAATGGCTAAATTCAAATGTAACGGTCATATTTTTGAAGCTCACGATCTTGAGCAACCAAAATCATGCAAAAAGCTGAAATTGAATTAAATGAAGATGGAAGTGTTTTTGGATGTTTTGGGGGGGTTTCTAACAGATATTTTTTCACTTCCAACTATAAATACAAGGGATGGAACTTCATTTAAGAAGTTAGAGAGTTGGTGGAGCATTTGAGAAATTATTGATCATTTATTGTAAGGATTAAATCTTTGTATATTTTGATTCTTCTTTATATTTTCTTCTACAATCATCTCTTGTAAGAGTTGGGGAGTGCTAGTTGATGAAATCTCTCTTTCTACACTTTCTTAGGGTTAAAAAATGGGTAGTGAGGATCTAAATCAATAAGGTTTAAGTGTTAGCCTTGTAAAATACTTGTGTTGTGAAAGGTTTAAGTGTGAGCCTTGAGAAACATACTTGGGTTGTAAGAGGTTAGTGTTAAGCCTAGAAAAACACATTTGTAAAAGTTTAGTGTGAGCCTCAAAACACTTGTAACAATCTTGAGAAATAAGATTGGGGTAGTTCAAATTCCTAACTTGGGAATAAGTTAGGTAGGAGATGTAGGATTGGTTGATAATCTGAACTCCTTAAAATTATTGTGTCTTTGTATTTATTGCTTTATTTTCATAATTTCATCCTTTCATTCTTTCCTTCTTTTATTAACTTCTCAATCTTTCTTAATCAAACAAAAATTTTAATTAGCCCTATTCACCCCCCTCTAGGGCACTTTCAGTATTCAATATTTTTTACGAGATATAATCTGTTGAGAAAGTTAATATTTCTTATTGAAAGCAGCGATTTGAGCAGTACCTTGAGAAGATTACAAAATTTAACAAATTGAACTCTAAATTGTCTTCAAAACCATCGACAACTCATCATATTGCAACACTTTGGTAACTTATAGAGAAGCATGATGAGATGAAAGTCTTAGAGAATGCATCTTTAGACATGCATCAATCCGTTGAAGATGAATTAGCAAAAATTGATGAAGAGTTTTAGAAACTGATTTCTAAATATAAAGAGTTTGAGATGTCATCTCAGGATATTGAAAAATAAATATTTGATATATAGAAAGATATCTTTAAAATTAATATTGAAATATCAAAAATAGAAAACACCCCTATCCATGATCTCATGGAAGAACGCTTTTTACATGAACTTAAAGATTTGCTTGGGAGGGAACATGATGATTTGAAGAATTTTGAGTGGAAGCTTTAGGTTTTTTATTTCTTTAGATGATTTCTTTTATAATTAAAACCATTTTTTAGTTGAAATAAAATTTTCTTTCAAAAAATTTCATTTAACATCAATTCCCAAAGGGTATGCATTACAAACTTTATCTCTTATCTATAATAAATTTATGTAGCAAATTGAACTGTAATTTTAATACTAATTAGGTTTTAATTTGGATCTAGACCCTTAATAAAAGTTATAGTTATGGGTCTTATCTTTCTAGCATTTTAAATTATTTCAATTGGACATCTGTAGCTCAAGATATAGCCTGATTACTAAAACTTGTTCAAACAATGACAAACTTACATCTTCTAATTTCATCTTAAGATTTGCTAATCCAAAAAAATTTGGATTTTGATGTGTAAGCTTAATTTGGAAAAATTAGGAAGTCTATTTCAAATGTTAAGAAGATCACTTTTTCATTTTAAAACTCTAAATATGCCAAAACCTTCATTGAATTTTAGATGCCAAATCTATCAAAATTTTAAAAGTTGCATATTATGCTCCACTTTTTGTCTAATGCCTCTTTTGTTTCATTTTTTTCTTACATACTTATTCATATCAATTATATGATATAATTTTCTCATATAATTTACTTATGAAAAGTATGATTTTTTTTATGGTATGACTAAACTTAGCAAAATACTAAGCTAACTACATACCCTCTTAAAAAGGATCAAGTTATAAAGTAGTTCAATTTTTTTTTATTTTGGTGTGACTGAACTTAGCAAAACACTAAACTATTCTCATACAATTTACTTATGAAAAGTATGATTTTTTTTTGGTATGACTAAACTTAGCAAAATACTAAGCTAACTACATACCCTCTTAGAAAGGATCAAGTTATAACGTAGTTCAATTTTTTTTTAATTTTGGTGTGACTGAACTTAGCAAAATACTAAACTACCTACATACCCTCTTAAAAAGAATGAATTCATAATGTAGCTCAAATTTTTTTTTTCCATTTACAGTTTTAACTCATGGGGCCAGGAGCTACATTAAACTCTAAGCATAGTATCATTTTAGAAACTTGTTATTGATAGACCCAATTCTGACTCTATTTTTTTCTAATATATTGTATGCTTCATTGGAATAGACTTCTTGTACGACATATGATCTATCCTAATTTGAAAGGAATTTATTTTTCGTGCATTAAGACATAACAGTCGACCTTTTTATTGCAAGCACGAGATCTCCAACCTGAAAAGATCATGGCCTTATATTCTTATTGAATGCTCTTAATAGTCTAGTCTGATAACACTCCAACCACTATTGAGTTTCAAGTTGTTTTTCATTTAATGCTTATAACTCTTGAAGGCACAAATAAACATTATCTTCACTTAAAAGTCCTTCTTGAATTATAATCCTTAAAGAGGGAATTTTTTGTTCTAATGGAAGAACAACTTCCACACTATAAACAAGTGAATATGGAGTTGCTTGTGTTGGTGTTTTGATAAGCCCATAGTGCTTCTCCCATCCTTTTATGCCAATCCTTTTTTTAATAACTTGCAATCTTTTTTAGAAGATTAAATAAAGTTTTATTGAAAGTTTTGACTAGCCCATTCGCAGGTGCATTATACATAGAAGAATAATGTTATTTGAAACTAAATTGTTCCAATAACTTATTAATGGCTTTATTATAATACTCATTGCTATTATCATTTATGATGTAACGAGGTACACCACAATGATAAATTATATTTGTTTTAATAAAGTTTACAATAGTTTCCTTCTTAACTTTTTTGTATGTTATAACTTTAGCCCATTTAGAGAAATAATCTATTGTAGCTAGAATGTAAAGATGACCGCTTGAACTCTTTGGCAAAAGTCTTACAACATTAAGTCCCTAAACATTAAAAGGCCAAGATGCAACTATAGGATGAAGTGGCTCTGGTGGTTGGCGTATCACATTTGCATGAAACTGTCACTTTTGACATCTTCTAGCATAATCCATATAGTCTTTAATCATTGTAGGCCAATAATATCCCATCCTCTTAATTTGAAAATGAAGTTTTAAACTAAAATGAGCTCTGCATTTCCTAAAATGTGTTTCATTTAATGCCTTAATAGCTTCCTCCTCTCTAAGACAACACATGAAAACACCATCAAAGGAACATCTATAAAGAGTTCTCTTATAGTATATAAATCTAAGAGCTCACCTTTTAACTTTAGTTTCATGGCATATATCATCATGTAATTTTCCATACTCTAAGTAATCAATGAGTGGTTGACGCTAATCATCCTTATTAATTTTGTAAACAAAAACAACATTTAATTCATCTTCATTTTTAATTTTCAAGTATTGATGACACAACCATCCACTGACAAATAAGGACTTTGATTTCTCCATTTGATACAGCTAATGACAATGCTAAATTAGCTAAAGCATCTACTTATTGATTGTCTTTTTGTGGAATATGCTCGATTAAGAAAGTATCAAACTGGGAGAGTAACTTTGAGGCATATTTGAAATATGGCAATAACTCCACTTTCTTTACTTCATAGACTATGAGAAGTTGATTGACGACCAACTTTGAATCTCCTAAAATCTTAAGATTTGTAATCTTAATATTAATTGCCATTTCCAATCTAAAGATCAAAGCTTGATACTCTACCATATTATTTAAACAAAGTTCTTAAAAATTGAACACAAAGGGCAAGGCTTCACCTTATGAGCTAATAAAAACTATTCCAGTGTCTGCACTATTATGCTTAACTGCTCCATCGAAGAATATTCACTAAGGAGTTGGAAGCTCTATAAAGAAAACTACTTCATTTGGAAGATCTTTAGAAAATTTCTATTCATTAGGAATTAGATGATCAGCAAGAAAATCTATAAGGGCTTGGCCTTTAACTGCCTTTTTAGGGACATAGATGATCTTAAATTCTTATAATAAAATAGCCCACTTAGCTAATCTTTCCAACAAAACTTGCCTTGACATGATGTATTTGATAGGATTTACTCGAGAGATTAAATGGACATAATGATCTTGTAAATAATATATTAACTTTTTAATTGCAAATGTTAAAGCTAAGCACATCTTTTCAATTGGTGGGTAGTTTTCAACATCATTCAACATTCTACTAAGATAGCAGAGTGCATTCATTTTCATTCATCATTCTTTTGAGCTACTGACACTCCCAATAATTGCTCTTATACAGATATGTAGAGAATGAGAGGCCATCCCAACAATAGAGCTTTTAGAATAGGTGGACTTAAGAGATATGTTTTAATGCTTTTAAGAGCATTGCTACATAGTTCATCCCATTCGAAAGGAACATTCTTTTATATCAGGTAGCTAAAAGGTTGACATCTTTTTGCTAAGTTTGAAATAAATCTTCTAATATATGTTACCTTTCCTTGAAAACTTTTAAGCTCATGAATGTTTCTTGGTTCGAGGATCTTAAGAATATCATTAACTTTTTTATTGATTAATCCTAATGCCTTGGTGTTGTACTATAAACCCCAAGAATTTGCTTGAAGAAACTCCAAAGGGGCATTTGAGTGGATTCTTCTTAAATTGATATTTTAGAAGGCGCTCAAACACTTCTCAAAGATTTTATTAATGACCATTAGCATTTCTAAACTTTACAACTAAATTATCTACGTAGCAGTCAACATTTTGATGGAGCATATCATCAAAAAAAAATTTATAGCTCGTTGCTATATTGCACCCGCATTTTTAAGACTATAAGGCTTGACTTTATAGCAATAAATTCCTTTTGGTGTATAAAAAGTAATTGCCTGTTCATCTTGCGCTGCCATTGGAACTTGATTGTATTCTGATAATAGGCAATGGAAAATTTTCTTTGGGGCAAGTGTTGTTAAAATCCTAAAAGTCAACACATACTCAAATTTAACCATTCTTCTTTCTTGTTGGAATAATATTTGAAATTCATTCCAAAAAACTTAACTTCTTTATGAAATAAGCGTCAATAAATTTATTGACTTCAACTTCAATTTGAGGAATTAACTCAGGTTGAAAGCACCCTTGAGGTTACTTAACTATATTTGCCCCTTTTTTACTTGCCAAACAATGAACTGCCACCTTTGGATCCAATCCAAACATCTATTTATATGACCATGCAAAAACATTTCTATATTCAACCACGAGTTTCATGTACACATCTTTTTCTTGTTAAAATAAATTTGTATTCACAAAAATTGGTTAAGGATCTTTAACAATTCCTAAGTTAATTTCTTTTAACTCACCAACTGTTGCATTATTTCCTTCTTCAAAATTTGGTGAATTTTCTTCTACATCTTCCTCTATTGTTGGATACTCATGATCATCATCATTTATAGTTATATGATATGTTGGCATTATGTCAATTTCTTCCTCTTTCTCTTGATAGAGCATTGAACTAATGATTACCATTGTTTGTTGCTTTGCTTTAAGTGCTTCACCAGTTGTAACAACCTATTTGTTTTGACGGATTATACATGAGGACATTTTACTTTTAATCTCCTTTTGTACAATCAACAAGGGGCATTTCTTCTTAGTCTTCTTAAATATTTTGCTTATTAAGACTCTAAGTCTATCTTAAGCAAAAATATACTTAACTTTATAACTATCATTGGTTTGTATTCCAATGCAATCAAATACTGAGAAGTGACTTAAAGGAACCCCCAATCAATAAAAAACTAAAGACTTAACTTTAATAGGGTTGCTTGCTTCATCTTTAATAGTAATGTAGTTAGAGATACTTTTATGAATCTTCAAGTGTAAATGATTTGGAGAGTGGTATCCAATACCATTTTTAGAGTTTTGAGAATTCGCTTCCTTTTGCTTCAAAATCTTTCAAATTTTAGTGGAAAGGTTTTTATTCTGATGAGATTTTCCTTATGCCTTTATTAATGATACAACACCTTTTTAGCCAAATCATGCCTTAGCTAACAACTTATAATCATTGGGGTTAAAGCCAATTACAAATTTAATAGGAAGATCTCTATGTTTCACATCCAATCCTTGTGAAGGTTTTACAAACCCTTTCAACAGTTCTTGAGTTTCTTTTATTACTATGAGATTTATGATAGAAAGGATTAAATCCTTTAACTCTTTCATAATATTTTCGTCTTGACATTTGAAAGAGTCTTACCTTTTTACCCTCTTTGTCACTAGAATGTGTTGAGGTTTAAAAGCCATTTGCCATTTTTGGGCTTTGTTCTTCTTCTCTACACCTTTTGTTGAGGACAAATGAGCTTTATTAAATGAATCCTTTCACTTTTTGCTAAGTTCTTCATTGGACAGGTCTTCTGAATCATCTTTAACTTATACTTTATCATTTATTATTGCCTTAAAGTAAAACTTAGCATATGCATAGTGTGATTTTGCCTCATTAAATGGATTAGTATCTGCCATAACTTTTCTTACTTTACCATTTTTGTAACATTTGAAGCATTGATGGAGTGTAAAGGGAACCACCATATTTTCATTAATCCAACAATGCCATAACAATATGTTGCAGGTTGTTCTTATATCGATAATGTATAGTAAAGCAATTTATTTTATACCATCCATGTATAGATTGAGATGAATTTTATCAAGAGCTCTTTGACCATCTTAATTAAATCCTTGGATCATTAATCGACTTTATAATAAATCATCCATAGGTACGCCAAGTTGCTTTATTACTATTAATGGAATTATGTTGATAGCTGATCCATTATCCACTAAAATTCTTTTAGTCTTTTGTTTACAAATGAACTCTATGATGAACAATGGTCGATTATAGAACTTTAGCTCAAGCAATAAATCATCACTAGTGAAAGTGATTTTATCTACACATGCACTATAAGCACATAATGAGGACTTATTTTATTTTCTTAAGTATTCATCTCACTCTTCCCTTCAATCTGGTGACATAAAAGTATGTCCAAAGCTTTTATGAAAATTTTCAACATATATTCAACCAAAGTGATTGGCTGTCTAAGTTTTTGAAAAATATCTTCAGCCTGAAGAGGCGGTAAAACTTTTCTCAATTTTTTGAACCTAGACTTCTTTTCCTTTTCCACTTTTGATGCTTGTGAAAGTGTCTTTACCATTCTAACTCTTTTTAGGAATAACTTTGAGTTAGAAACATTTTTCTTTTGACCTTATCTATGAGTAACAAGATCATCACTTAGAACGATGCCTCCAATAATAGGTTGTATGTTTGATTATGACATTATAATGCATCATTACTATTTGTATAGAAGGAGAAAATACAAAGGTTATTGAATTAAATGATCCAAAACTTATCACTGAATTTGTGGATGTTGTGCAAGGATTAGAGTTTGCAATACTAATCATAGTTGCACTAGCCTCCTTTTCATCAAAAGCAATTTCTCATCTTTTTTATACCTTCATCATTTTATCCTTTAAGATAAAGTATTTTTCTTTTAGATGGCTAACTAGATGATGATATTTACAATAGTTTGGATTATTAACTTGATTAGTGTTTAGAATATAGAGAAAGAAGGAATTGGGAATTCTTCACACAATATTATTCATCTATGTATAAGTATTTATATACATCATATAGCCTATAATAGGAAACTATATACAATCAATCCCTAGAATCAATCCCTTAATTATGTGCATCCTAATTAGTGTGATTCCTATAATGTTGTAACACTCCCCCTCAAGTTGGAGCATAGATATTAATCATGCCCAACTTGTTACAAAGATAATTAACTCTAACTCCATTGAGTGCTTTTATGAAGATGTCCCATAACTGTTCTTCAGTTTTTATATAACCTGTAAAAATCAAGCCTTGCTGAATTTTCTCACTAAAAAGTGACAATCAATCTTAATATGCTTAGTTTGCTCATGAAAAACAAGATTGGATGTAATATGAAGTGCCACTTGGTTATCATGCCATAGCTTTGCTGGCATAAAAACCTCCAAACCCACTTCCTTAAAGAGCTGATATATCCATATGATTTCACAAACAGATTTGGCCATAGCCCTGTACTCATATTCAGCAATTGACCCAGAACTTGATCTTCGATATTCTTTAGACCCTGCCCAATCAGCATCTGAAAAACACTCAATCCTAGTGTGACCATAATTAGCATACAAAATCCCATACCCAGGTGCTCCTTTTAAGTAGCACAATATTTGTTCTACTACCTTTTAGTGATCAATGGTTGGAGATGCCATATACTAACTTACCACACTGACTAAGTAGGTAATATCTGGTTGAGTCACAGTGAGATAATTCAGCTTTGTCATCTATATCTCTCAGGATCTTCAAACAAATCACCATATTTAGTGAGTTGCATACAAAGAATCATTGGGGTGCTGCATGGTTTAACTCCCAACTTTCCTATTTCAGATAGTAAGTCAAGCACATACTTCCTCTGAGACAACAATATTCCCTTCTTGCTCCTGGTCACTTTAATACCTAAGAAATAACGTAGCATTCCTAGGTCTTTGGTATGAAACTGAGTGTGAAGGAAGGATTTAAGAGATGAAATCCCTACAGAGTCACTACCTGTAATGACAATATCATCTACATACACAACTAATAGAATGATGCCATAATCAGAGTGTTTGTAGAAAACAAAATGATCAGACTTACTCTTATGCATACCAAAAGTCTCAACGGTCTGACTGAACTTGCCAAACCATGCATGAGGACTTTGTTTCAAGCCATACAAGGATTTATGAAGGTGACATACTTTCTTCCCATACTCCCCCTGAGCAATAAAATCGGGTGGTTGCTCTATATGAACTTCTTCCTGAAGATCTCCATAAAGAAAAGCATTCTTAATATCCAACTGGTGAAAAGGCCAGTGATGAGTGGCTGCCATAGAAATGAACAATCTCATAGAAGTAAGCTTAGCCACAGGAGAAAAAGTATAAAAATAGTCCACTCCATATGTTTGAGCATATCCTTTAGCAACAAGACGGGCTTTCAGTCTAGCCATAGATCCATCAGGATTCATTTTCACTGCAAATACCCATTTACATCCAATAGTCTATTTTCACACAGAAATATCTGCTAAGGTCTAAGTACCATTATCCTTCAAAGCATTCATCTCTTCAATCATAGCATTACGCCAGCCAGAGTGATCTAAAGCTTTATGAATAGTTTTAGGGACAGACACAGAATTTAGAGATTCAATAAAGGAACATGAAGAAGAAGACAAATGATTATAGGACACAAAAAAAGAGATGGGATACGTACAAGTACATTTACCTTTCCGAAGAGCAAGAGGAAGATCATCACTCGAGGGTGGATCTAGTGACGAAGATACTAGCTTATTAGGACATGAACTGGGAGGTTCTAGAACAGGTGCAAAAGTAGGCTCAGTAATAGAATTAGAGGATCAATGTCGGCGAGTGTGATCTGTGTAATGGCCGGTTTGACAGGGATCGATGGAGGAGGATCCAAAGAATGTGTAATTGTATAGATAAGCAAATCATCATCCTCTCCCTGAGGAAGAGGTTCTGAAGAAAACTGTGTATGCTCTAAAAAAGTCACATCAGCTGACATAAGGTACATGTTAAGACTAGGACAATAGCATCTATAACCCTTTTGCACATGAGAATGTCCCAAAAAGATACATTTTAAAGATTTTGGATCCAGCTTAGTAACTTGGGGTCGGACATCTCTAACAAAAAAAGTACATCTAAATATCCTATGTTCGATAGGAAATAATGCTTTGTTAGGAAAAAGAATAGAGAAAGGAATCTCATTAGACAGAATGGAAGAAGGCATTCTATTAATCAAGAAACAAGCTGTGGCAACAACATCAACCCAGAAATGTTTAGGAACCTGCATTTCAAATAATAAGGCTCTGGCAGTTTCAAGAAGATGTCTATTCTTTCTTTCAGAAACATCATTTTGAGATGGTATATCGACACAAGATGTTTAATGAAGGATACCATTTTGAATCATATAATTTTGGAAGTTTTCTTATAAATATTCCTTAGCATTATCACTTCTCAAAGTCTGTACAGGTACACCAAACTGGGTTCGAATTTCAGCACGGAAACTAGAAAAATAGGAAAACAACTTAGAACGATTTTTCTAAAATATAACCATGTCATTCGAGAATAGTCATCAACAAAAGTAACAAAATATCAAACATTCAGTTTTAGAGACCACAGGATATGGAACCCAAACATCAAAATGAACTAATGCAAAAGGAGCAGTGGCTTGTTTATTAACTCTAGTACTGAAACTAAGACGATGGTGTTTAGCAAACTTATAAGACTCACAATTGAAGGATGACACATTAGAAAACTGTGGACAAAGTTTCTTGAATACTGGAAGAGAGGGATGACTTAGCCTATAATGTGCTTCAAAAGGGGTGGCAACTCTAGTACAAGCTATGGATTTTGGTACTTGTGTATCAAGGACGTAGAGGCCTCCCGATTCAAGTCCCTTACCAATAATCCTCTTCATCACAAGATCCTAAAACACATAATGATCAGGAAAAAATGAGACACAACAATTCAGATTACGAGTAATTTTACTGACAAAAATCAAATTAAAGGATAATTGAGGCAAACTAAGGACAGATGACAATGATAGTAAGGATATAGGTTTAATTATTCCAAACCCAACAACATAAGAAGTTGAGCCATCAGCTAAGGTAACAGCATTGGAAGACTTTTATGACTGAAATGTAGAGAAAAGAGTAGAATTACCTATAATATGATCTGTAGCACCAGAATCAGAAGAATTTTCTGATCTTGAGAGAATTTATGATTTAGCTGTTTCATATTCATATGGAAGAACGGCCAAGAAACTCATCACAACCATCATTTCCTGCTGAGTTTGTTGTACTGTCACATCTGAAGGATGTGTGGATCATGCAACAACCAAAACATATGAAATTTTAAAATTTTGATTGCATACAACTCTTGCATCACACGTGAACCACATCCACACCCATATATCATATCACATAGAAAATATATAGCTAAACATGCATCTAGGACAATATAATACATCAATAATTAATCAAGTCATGCATTCACAATGCAAGACCCAGCAACTAAGGGTTTAATAACACTTACAAAACTCCAAGTTAGTAGCATGTTTGATAAGCTTTGGTTGATGTTGATCTACAAGCTCTTAGCTTCCCAAATGTGAAGCCTTTAGCTTGAAAAACATAAGTTGCACAAGGATGATCTTCAAGGATGGTGAAGATCGTCAATGATGGTGAAGCTCTTCCCACATGCCTCTTTTATTTGACCTAAGAGCTTATTAGAGCCACTCTAAGCTTGAATGTATAGAACAAGGATGTAACCTCTAATGGATGATGGACTTTGAACTTGTACAACTCTTGTACAAAAATGGCTTTAACTTGAAAGCATACAACTCTTGTGTATATATGAATTCTCTACACTTGAAGAAGAAGAAGGAAGAAGACACTCCCAATCCTTTTCTCTCTTTTGTAAGAATATCAAATTTGCTCTTAAAATGTGCAATAGGAGTTAGAAGTTGGTTGTCTCTACACCCTCCACTAACTATCAAAAAAAACTAATTTGATAATAGCTTAAGTATCTCATACTCAATCCACATGCATTGCCATAGCTTGAGTGTCTCATACTCAAGCTACATGCATTGACATAGTTTGAGTATCTCATACTCAAGCTACATGCATTGCTATATGTTGAGTGTCTCATACTCAATCTATATGCATGGCTTTGCTTTTCAAGTGAGTGGATTGTGTTTAGTTACATGGACAACCTTAGCCTTGATATCATTAACACTTAATGGATATGGGCTAAGGTTATAGGCATATGGGCTTCTCTACACTTAGAGAAGGGCCACTCCATACCAAACTAGACAACTTATGGTCTAATTTAAACTCTTAAATAAAACCCCATCCTAAGTCCATTTCAGGTCCATCTTTATCAATATAAATGGTCCATCTCATGGCCCATCTTTATCAATATATTTGGTCCATCTCATGGCCCACCTTTATTAATATATATGGCCCATCTCATGGCCCATATATGAATACATTTGGAGGCAAATATTAATCTAGTCCTTGAACTTAATATCACATATTAAATTAAGTCCAAATTAATATTTATTTAATTGTAATTAAGTCCCAATCTTTGAATTTAGATTTTGGGATATGCTAGATCCCCGCATACGCGCAAATCCAATTCAATTAATTTAATTGATTAATTAAACTCTTTAATTATCAATCAAATTAATATTAATCTTCACAATAGAAACTCTTATGTGTGTGACTTACTAGGTTCAAGTCTAAATGACAATGGAAAATAATATTAACACTTAATATTATGAAAACACCTTTCCATCCTAAATGTGAAAATCCCAATTAATCAAATTTAGTTCCCATAAGTCATGAGTGACTCCTAATATAGATGTCACGACTACCCAAATAGAAATATACTCTATATATATATATCCACAAGAACCATAGAATATAATTACTGTGCACTAAATGTCCCTTCATTACAAGATCCTGATATTGGCTAGAGTCACGGTTTAGTCAAACTCTAATTGCCTCAATCATATGACCTCATCTTAAGTTCAATTCTTGAGAAAACATGACTTCTACTAGAAATGCTTTTCTAGCACCGAAACTCTTTTTGATTAAGTCAAGTTTGACCTAGCTAAGTACTTATTCATTAAGAATAACTTAGATAACATAAGATCTTATCCTGATTCACTCCAGGTAAGAATTCCATCTTGGCTGATCACTCATCCCTACATATAACCAACTAGAGCCACCACACGCCATATACCCACACGTGGCTAGCACAGGTATATAAGCAGTAATAAACTCTAACTAACCATATGTGAATGACCGTGTCACCTCAGGGAAAAGGACCATATGCACTATTATATTCAAGATCGTGATTATTGACTTAAGTGAATATCCATGAAATTATAAATCTTACGTCGCAGTTTCGATCCACTCATCACATAAGTATGCATATGTCTATTTTGATATCTCATATCAAGTAGTATGAGACTCACTACCTCCCACTATCGATATCACATACCGATCAAGGAAAATAGATAGAGGTGATAGTCTAGGGATTAATACTACCTATATATTAATCCAACGACTGTGAACATTTATAGTAATGTACTAAATAAGTTTGTCACTCATATTATCAACTCTTGATAATAAACTTATCTAACATTATACTAAGGGTAAATATTCAAATGAATAAACACTTTAATTTAAATGAATATTTTATTGTCATAGGGATAAATATACTATGTTTATAGACATGAATGGTCGTAGGGCACATCTACACTAACAATCTCCCACTTGCACTAGTGTCATTCGCTATAATATCTAAAACCCATCTTCTCAAGATGGTGGTCTAACTGTAGCTATATAAGCGCCTTTGTGAGTGGATCAGCCACATTGTTAGCTGAAGCTACCTTCTGTATGAGCACATCACCCTTCCTAATAAGTTCCCTGATAACATGATAGCACCTTTCGATGTGTTTGGATTTCTGGTGAGACCTCGATTCCTTTGCCAAAGCAATGGCTCCATTGTTGTCGTAAAAGAGAGGTACTATCGACTCAATAGAAGGAATAACTCCTAGTTCGGTGATGAACTTTTAAATCCAAATAGCTTCCTTAGCAGCATCTGATGCGGCTATGTACTCGGCCTCTATAGTAGAATCAGCAATGATACTCTGCTTGGAACTCTTCCAGCTCACTACACCTCCATTACAGGTGAAGACAAACCCGGAGAAAGATTTTCTATCATCCACATCTGACTGGAAGTCAGAATCTATGAAGCTAGTAAGTTGTAAGTCACCTCCTCCATAAGTCAAGACTAAATCCTTAGTCCTTCTCAAGTACTTAAGGGTAGTCTTAACTGCCACCCAATTCTCTAAGCCTGGGTTGGATTCAAACTTGCTAGTCACACTAACAATATAGGCAATATCCAGCCTAGTACACAATATAGCATACATTAGGCTTCCTATAGCCGAAGCATAAGTAACATTGGCCATTTTCACCATTTCTTAGATGTTTTGGGCGACATCGTCTTGGAAAGGTGGATACTATACCTAAATGGTAATAATCCTCTCTTAGAATCAAGTATGTTGAACCTCTTTAACACCTTTTCTAAGTAAAGACTTTGAGATAAGCCTATTATTCTCTTCGATCTATCTCTATAGACTTGAATCTCAAGAATATAGGTAGCCTCACCTAAGTCTTTCATCAAGAAGGTCTTAGATAGCCATACTTTCACAAAAGTCATCATACCGACATCATTTCCAATCAGAAGTATGTCATCAACATACAAGACAAGGAAAGTAAGTTGGCTCCTACTAACCTTCTTGTAAACACATGACTCATTCTCATTCTTAATGAAACCATAAGAACAGATAGCCTTATCGAAATGATGGTTCCAACTCCTCAAAGCTTGCTTTAGACCATAGATAGATCTATAAAGCTTGCACACTTTCGACCTTTCCTTGGATTCAAAACCCTTAGGTTGCTCTATGAAAATGTCTTCCTTAATATATCCATTAAGAAAGGCGATTTTGACGTCCATTTGCCAAATCTCATAATCATAGTGTACAGCTATGTCAAGAAGAATTCGAATGGATTTGAGCATGGCTACCGATGAGAAGGTCTCCTCGTAGTCAAACCCTTGCCTTTAGTAAAACCATTTAGCTACAAGCCTATCTTTGAAGGTCTCTACCTTTCCATTTGCACCAATATTTATCTTAAAGATCCATTTACACCCAATAGGTATAACACCTTCAGAGGGATCAATAAGCGTCCAGACTTGATTAGCATACATGGAATCCATCTCAGTTCTCATTGCTTCAAGCCATCTTAAAGAATCTTTATCACATAAAGCTTTTTCATATGTAGTAGGATCATCAACATGAATGCTTTCTTTATGAACATGCAACTCTTGCATATCATGGAGAAAACCGTATCTCTCTGGAGGATGACATACCCTACTAGTCCTTCTAGGAGTCGGTGTGATAACATTTTCAATTAGAATAGGCTCCTCGGGTTAATCAAAGTCCATTTGATCAATTTATTGGGCTTCTTTAGATGACTCCTCATCTAACAATATCTTCCTTCTTTTGCCACCTTCCTTAAGAAAATGTTTCTCAAGAAATATGGCATCTTTGTTTACAACAACAGCTTATTCAGCAGGAAGATAAAAGCAATATCCTAAACTATCTTTATGATATCCAACAAACCTTTTTTTAATTGATTTCGTATCCAACTTATCCGATTTTAGCTTTTTAATAAAAGTCGGGCACCCCAAATCCTAACTTGTTTAAGACTTGATTCCTTATAATTCCATATCTTATATGGTGTGATAGGAACAGACTTGGATGGAACTCAATTAAGGATGTAGGAGGCCGTTTGGAGTGTGAAACCCTAAAGTAATATGGAAAGATCAGTGTAGCTCGTTATGGATCGTACCATATCTAATAAGGTACGGTTACACGTCTCGAATACACCATTCAACTGTGGTGTTCCGGGTGGCTTGAGCTGTGATACAATGCCATGTTCTCTAAGAAACTCTGTGAACTCGTTGCTTAAGTATTCACCTCCTCGATCCGATCAAAGAGTTTTAATACTCTTCACGGTTTGGTTTTCTACTCAAGCCTTGAACTCCTTGAACTTTTTAAAGGATTCACTCTTGTTCTTCATAAGAAACAAGTTCCCATACCTTGATATATCATCTATAAAGGTAATAAAATAGTCGAAACTACCTCTAGCCATTTCATTAAATGGACCACATACATCACTATGTCTGATCTCTAATATATCATTATCTCTTGCCATTTTTCTAACAAATGGTGATATAGTCATCTTACCTTGAAGACAAGCCTCACAAGTTGGATTGGATGCGGATTCAAGATTGCTTAAGATTCCCATCCTTTCCAACTTCATGATCCTATCCTCCATAATATGACATAATCTCAAGTGCCACAAATATTTAGAGTTAAAGGCATTTTCAATTTGCATTGCTTTCACATTAGATTGAGGCTCATTATTATTAGACATATTATCAACATAATATAGACCATATATTAAATAACCCATGCCAATTAATTTATTTCTAAAATAAATCTTACATACATCTGTTAGTATAGTAGTATGCCCTAGTGGCAATCTTGTATTATGACATTGTATATTATCCCAAATGGCCATGTAATGTTCTTGTAAATAAAGTGTTTATTTATTTGAAGCATTACTCCATTAGCATTATGTTAAATAAATG
>CATIWO010177661.1:0-17517 GCA_949673435.1 Macaranga tanarius
TTAATTAATAATCAAATTAATGTTAATCATCACAAGTACAAACCTTATGTGTGAGACTTACTAGGTTCAAGTCTAAATGGCAATGGGAAATGATATTAACACTTAATATCATGGAAACACCTTTCCATACTGAATGTGAAAATCCCAATGTGTTACATTTAGTTCCCATAAGTCGTGAGTGACCCCCAGTATATATATCACGACTACCTAATTAGAAGTGAATGCTATATGTAGATTCGCAAGAACCAATGAACACAATTACCGTGCACTAAATGTCCCTTCATTACAAGATCCCGATATTGGCTAGAGTCAAGGTTTAGTCAAACTCTAATTGCCTCTATCATATGACCTCATCTTAATTTCAATTTTTGATAAAACAAGACTATTACTAGAAACTCTTTTCAGGTAAGTCGAGTTTGACCTGGCCAGGCACTTGTTCATCAAGAATAACTTAGATAGTATAGGATCTTATCCCGGTTCACTCCAGGTAATGAATTCCTTCTTGGCCGATCACTCATCCTTACATATAACGAATTAGATCCACCACACACCATATACCCATACATGGCTAGCACATGTATGTAAGCGGTAACAAACTCTAATCAACCATATATGGATGACCGTGTCGCCTCAGGTCAAAAGACCATATGCACAATTATGTCCAAGATTGTGATTGTTAACTAAAGTGAATTCCCAAGCAATCACAAATCTTATGTCACTGTTCGATCCACTCATCACGTGAGTATCCATATGTCTATTCTGATATCTCATATAAAGTAGTATGAGACTCACTACCTCCCACTATCAGTATCACAGACCAATCAAGGAAAATAGACAGAGGTGATAGTCTAAGGATTAGTACTACCTTTATATTAATCCACCAACTATGAACATTTATAGTATATGTACTAAATGAGTTTGTCACTCATATTATCAACTTTTGATAATAAACTCATTTAACATAATACTAAAGGTAAATATTCAAATAAACAAACACTTTATCCAAATGAATATTTTATTACCAAAGGGATTAATTTACAATGTTTACATATAATATGGCCTTAGGGCACATTTATACTAACACGGATACCCTACTAGACTTTCTAGGATTCAATATGATGACATTCTCAATTGGAATATGCTCTTTGGGTTGATTAATATCCATTTTATTAATTTGTTGGGCTTCCTTAGATGACTTCTCATCTAACATTATCTTCCTTCCTTTACCACCTTCTTTAAGAAACTCTTTCTCAAGAAATATGGCATCTCTGTTTACAAAAACAACTTGTTCAGCCGGAAGATAAAAGCAATATCCTAAACTATCTTTAGGATATCCAACAAACCTTATTTTAATTAACTTTACATCTAACTTGTCTGATTTCAGTTTTATAATAAAAGTCGGGCATCCCTAAATCTTAATATGTTTAAGACTTGGTGCCTTACAATGAGATATCTCATATAGAGTGGTAGAAACAGACTTGGATGGAACATGATTAAGGATGTAGGAGGCCATTTGGAGTGCAAAACCCCAAAAGTGATATAGGAAGATCGGTGTAGCTCATCATGGAACATACCATATCCAATAAAGTACGATTTCGCCTCTCAAACACACCATTTAATTGAGGTGTTCCAAGTGGTGTGAGTTATGATACAATGTTATGTTCCCTGAAGAACTCAATGAACTCGATACTCAAGTATTCACCTCCTAGATCCGATCTTAGAGTTTTAATACTTTTCCCAATTTGGTTCTCTACTTGGGCCTCGAATGCCTTGAACTTTTTAAAGGATTCACTTTTGTTCTTCATAAGAAACAAATGCCCATACCTTAATAGATCATCTATAAAGGTTATAAAGTAGTAGAAACCACCTCTAGTCATTTCACTAAATGGTCCGCATACATCACTATGTATGATCTCCAACGCATTATTGACTCTTGCCATTTGTCCAATAAATGGTGATCTAGTCATCTTACCTTGAAGACAAGCCTTGGATTGGATGTGGATTTAAGATTGCTCAAGATTCCTATCTTTTCCAACTTCATGATCCTGTCCTCTGAAATATGAGATAATCTCAAGTGCCATAGATATTTAGAGGATCAGTGTTATTGAACATATTATTAACATAATATAAACCATGTATTAAACAACTCATGCCTACCAATTTATTTCCAAAATAAATTTCACATACATCTCTACCAAAATGGAGTTCATAACCCCTACTAGTTAAACTATAGATAGAGATAATGTTCTTATAGGTATTAGGTAAATATATTATATTCTCCAATAACAAAACATGATTATATAAATCAATAGAGGTAGATCTTATAGCTTTGGCTGCAACCCTTGCTCCATCTCTAAGCTTTAAGGTTACCTCATTAGGCTTCAACCTTCTCTCATTTGCTAGATCCTGTAAGGATGAACAAATATGAGAACTTGCACTGGTATCCAATACCCATGGATTAGATGAGCTCTTAGAACATTTAGAAGCAAATAAATTAGAGAAAGTCTCACCTTTTCCCTGTTTGCCCTTTTCCTTTTTCTTGAGACACTCAAGGAACTTAGGACAATTCCTTTTCTAATGTCCTTCACCTTGGTAGTGGAAACACTTTCCTTTGCCTTGCTCTTCCCTCACAATGGCCTTGCCCTTATTCTTGGCTATGCCACCCATAGGCTTGACAACACTTGTTTTGCCTTTCTTTTTCTTATTGCCTTTCTTCTTAGTCCCAATAAAAGTGGTAATAAGTGCAACCTCTTTCCCTTTGCTAATTGAATGGCCTTTTGGGCCGTTACAGGCATATTCAAAAGCTCCACAAGAGTGCACTCTAACTTGTTCATATGGAAGTTTGCAATGGTTTGCCCAAAAGATTTGGGAAGGGATTGAAGGATCAAATCCACTTGGAGATGGAAGTCCATAGTGAAATCTAGACTTTCTAGCTCCTCCATAGCTCTAATCATGGAGCTCACATAGGCTCCCACTTCCTCTCCCTCCTTCATCTTATCACGGAATAACCACTTTAATATATCATATCTAGCGGTCCTACTATGCTCACCAAATAAATCTTGTAGGTAAAGTAGGATTTCCTTTGTACTAGTGTACTTCTCATATTACCGATGGATTTCGGTGCACTTGGAAGCCCACATTATACAACACGCTTGCATGTCATCATCCTTCCATTTTTCAAGAGTGTCATGCTCCTCTTGGGAAGCATTTTCAGGAAGTAGTCCAGGTGGACTTTGTTCCAATACATATAGTATTTTATCGGAAGCTAAACAACTTTTAGATTCTTTGGCCAATCAATAAAGTTTGGCCCTACGAGCCTATTGTTATCAAGTATGACAAAGAGTGGGTTTAATTGTCTCATATTATCAATTTCTACAAAAGGTAACAAGATTGATTAGTTATATATCATTGTGATCACTATTAGATTTGGTCTTTAATCATAATGGCCTCCCATTAACGTGGTGAATCATACACTTCCAAAGTAGGAAATGGAAATCCCTTATTAGATGGATTTCTAGTGGGTGATGGAGTTCTTAATGGGCCACTAATTTCCCTCAGGTAGACATTGTCATTCTTGGAATAATAGTTCTTATTAAATGGACAACTCTTGTCCATCACAATTCATATGAGGTTCCATCAATCGGGCTCATAATGTTACGGGCCTCATGTACACCTAATTGTCATTCTTGGACTTTAGCTTTAGTTAGGTCTATACTATTGAATCAATGAAATGTACGGATTTGAACACTACAAACCTCAGGTACTCCTATTTGCCATTCTTGGCCCATAGTGTATCCATACACCCACAACAACTCATGCTTAACAATAACACTACATGAATCTCTTGGGCATTATGTACACCCCTATGTATCCATAGCCGATGCACATAAGCTCAAAACCATGTAAGTTATTGCTCTAATGGAAAGCCTAGACTTAAATTTAATTTAGAAGATTTTCGAGTCTTTAATTAAGGTCTCACTTTGCACATTAGCTAGTTTATAATATATACATCTCATACATACATTGCATACCATTCATTCACAATATACATATTGAAAGAGATTCATAGCAACCAAATGGATTATACATAATTTTTAAATTTTTAATCACATGTAACTCTTACATGAATGATAGAATCTCAATTAGCCCAAGAACACATTACGAGATACTTACATGACTAAAAACATGCATCAATGGATAGCATTTTTAAATCAACAACCAACATAAAGCATCATGCCATAAAGCTTACAATCTAAGAGTTTAGTAACACTACAAAACTCCCAAGTGTGTAGAAGACAAGCTTTAGGTTGTTGTGATCTACAAGCTCCAAGCTCCCTAAATGTGAAGCCTCTAGCTTGAAATACACAAGTTGCATAAAGAATATATTCAAGGATGATGAAGTACTATCCACAAGCCTCTCTTCTTTGACCCAAGATGCTTATTAGAACTCTTCTAATCTTGAATGTGTGTAGAACTTAGTAGCAACCTCCAATGGATATCACTGGTGGATGTGGACTTGTACAACTCTTGTACAACAATGGCTTTTGTCTTGAGAGTTCACAACACTTGTGATATTTTCTATTCTCTACACTTAGAAGAAGAAGGAAGAAGATGATATCAGCCTTTTTCTCTCTTTTGTAAGAATATTAAAATGTCCCTCAAATGTGCATTAGTATTTTATCTCTACACCACCCACTAACTTAAACACATCCATTTGATAATAGCTTGAGTGTCTCACACTCAAGCTGCACGCATGTGTTAGCTTGAGTGTCTCATACTCAAGCTGCGCGCATATGATAGTTTGAGTGTCTCACACTCTAACTATATGCATGGATAGCTTTATGTCATAAGTGGAATTAGTTTGGTTACAAAGATAACCTTAGCCTTTGACTTCATTAGGCCTTAATGAGTTGGGCTAAGGTTATGGGCTCGTCTAACACTTAAACAAGGGCCACACCAAACTAAATAAGACAACTCGTGGGTCTTTTTAAACTCTTTAAATAAAGCCCAACTTTAATCCATCATTAATAATTCACATGGTCCATCTCATTGCCCATATCCATTATATCATTTGGAGGCAAATATTAATTTAGTCATTGAACTTAATATCACATATTAAATCAAGTCCAAATTAATATTTATTTAATTACAATTAGTCCCAACCTTTGAATTTAGATTTCAGGATATGCTAGATCCCTACACATGCACAAATTCAATTCAATTAATTTAATTAATTAATTAAATCTATAATTATCTTCATTTTTGCAACTCTTATGTGTGTGACTTACTAGTTTCAAGTCTAAATGGCAATGAGAAATAATATTAACACTTAAAATTATGGAAACACCTTTCTATGCTAAATGTGAAAATCTCAATTAATCACATTTAGTTCCTATAAGTCATGAGTGACCCCTAGCATAGATATCATGACTACCCAATTATAAATAAATGCTATATGTAAATTCACAAGAACCATAGAACATAATTACCGTGCACTAAATGTCCCTTCATTATAAGATCCCGATATCCACTAGAGTCACAGTTTAGTCAAAATCTAATTGCCTCAATCATATGAAATTCAATTTTCGATAAAACATGACTATTACTAGAAACTCTTTTATAGCACTGAAACGCTTTTCGGGTATGTCGAGTTGGACCTGGCCAGGTACTTATTCATCAATAATAACTTAGATAGCATAGGATCTTATCCTGGTTCACTCCAGATAATGAATTCCATCTTGGCCAATCACTCATCCCTATATATAACTGACTAGAGCCACCACACGCCATATATCTTTACATGGCTAACACAGGTATGTAAGCGGTAACAAACTCTAACCAACCATATATGGATGACCGTGTCACCTCAGGTCAAATGACCATATGCACCATTATATCCAAGATTGTGATTGTTGACAAAAGTGAATTTCCATGTAATTACAAATCTTACGTCACAGTTCGATCCACCCATCACATGAGTATCCACATGTTTATTCTGATATCTTATATCAAGTAGCATGAGACTCACTACCTCCCACTATCGATATCACATGTCGATCAAGAAAAATAGATAGAGGTGATAGTCTAGGGATTAATCCCTTTTATGAATCCTATAACTATGAACATTTTATAGCATACGTACTAAAAGAATTTGTCACTTATATTATCAACTCTTAATAATAATCTCTTTTACCATAATGCTAAAGGGTAAATACTCAAATAAACAAATACTTTATTTAAATGAATATTTTATTGTCTTAGGGATAAAAGTACAATATCATCATACAAGAATGGCACTAGGGCACATATATACTTAAAAAAAATAAGAAAGAACTATCATTGATAACTAATGAAATTATTTTTGAGATTAATCCCACTTCAATTTGATAAAATTAAAACTAAAACTAATTTAGAAAAAAAAAGATTTTCATTTTTATATTTATATATTTTATTATAAAATTTTTCTTACTATATTTTTTGAATTTTCATATTTTAAAATTTTAGTAATTTATTATACAAGCAAAATTTTATTAGTTTTTATAAAAAAATTTCATAACTTTTATAAATTAATTTTAGTTTTAATTTCATCAAATTGATATGGAATTAATCTCAAAATTAATTTAATTTGTTAATAGTCTCCTTTTTTTAGTACATATTTTTGAATTTTCATATTTTTATATTTTTTTAATTTAAAATGTATGTTACATTATGTTTTATTTTTTTATAAAATATTTAAATATTTAAGAATATTTTATTTATAATAAAACATTGAATCTCACACTTATTTTTATTATTTATTTTATTAAAATTATTCTAATAACTTTAGTAAATTTTAATTTTTTTAATTAAAATTAATCACATATTGTTTTTATAGAGTTTATTTTGCAAGTTTAACAAAAATTAGGGTTCTTTGTGTAATTACTCAAATTCACTCAACATTTACAGATCCCACGTGTCAAAAAATAGACCCAATTAATGAACATGTCATCAATCCGTTAAAAAAAATTTAACTGAGGATTAGTTTTGTAAACTTGTGGGTAAAATTAATGTCAAAATTAAAGGCTTATTTGTGAAAAAAACCCAAACGTTTACAACTTTTTGCAATTTAATCCCAACCTTTTAATTTTCGCAATTTTGTCTCAATTTTCAAATTTTTTTGCAATGTTAACACATTAATGAATTTGGTCAAAATTATTTTAGAAAATCGTGAGTGGACAATGAAGTGTAATATCACCAACACAAAGAGTGGACCCCAATAAGCCTTATTACAAAACATTAATGAATTAATTTATTTGACCAAATTCATTAATGTGTTAATATTGCAAAAAAAAATAAAAATTGAGACATAATTGCAAAAATTAAAAGGTTGAGATTAAATTGTAAAAAATTGTAAACGTTTGAAATTTTTTTACAAATAAGCCAAAATTAAATTATAATTTTATTTACAAGTGGTGCATATGGTGAGTTTTTTTTTTTAAATGTAATTTTCACTACTACTACTAATAATAATAGTCAACAAAATTTGCGGAAAAATTTACAACATATTTCATCAATAACTGTTTGAACACTATTGATACAGTTAACCTAAAATGAAAAATTAGCTAAGAATTTACATTGTTCTTTTTTGGAGGTTCTGTTACCAAGATTTGGTTTCCAATTTTGAAACTTGAGAAATAATATACGAGCGAATCTGGTTCCAAAAAGAGAACCTATTTCCAAAGAACCGAACTTTGACTGATTTCTTTAACCCCCCTCTTGCAAATTCCAAGTACCTAAAAATGTTATCCTGCTCGATACTTTCCAACTCGTCAACCAAAGGTAGTGCCATCGAACCGCTCGACTCAACGTTTTTAATCCATCCACGAATCAAGTAATTCACAACCTGCATTAACACGAATGCCATATAGATTTCAATACTGCAAACTTATAGATGAATCACACCTGTGGAATATATAGAAATTTGGTACTCGGAATGACAAAATGGAACTTTTAATGACAGGATTGTGATGCAATGAAATTGTGACCAGCGTTGGACATCTTTGAAAACCATAAAATAAAAGAAAGATCACAGCTGTTTATGATGCAAAATTTCAAACCCCACAGGACTAAATGCATTTTATGACAATATGATAATACCAGAAATGCCATGAAATTGTATAACTCTTGTTACATGCAATAACTACTAAACCTTCTAAAATTTTACGCAAGTTTCCATTAGCATTGTCCAGATAAAACCCCAATTTATTGTTTTCTTCTCCACACCAACAATACCTACTCCTTCAACTAGTTATAAAAAAAATAGGATTTGCTACTGAATTTTTGCCGTCTTCTTTAAGGTGGCATCTATTGCATCAGCACCATGGGGCTTAGCTATGTTAGCTGGAAAGAAAAGGGTTATGTTAACCCTGCAAAGAGTAGGGTAATAAAATTAATATTATCCCTCCCTTGAGTGAAGTGAGAATAGCACAGACACGGATATGGGGACACGGAAAATGGACACAGAAAAACGGTTTCTAATTGAAGTGTCTAGAAAGTATCAAATATGGGGAAATTGGAACACGGATACGGCAAAACACTTACTAATTGAAGTGTCCGTGCAACATAGATTATTATATAGCTCTTGAAGAAATGCTCGCTACCTTTTCCTTTTTTAACCTTTTCTATTGCTTGTTCTCCGTTATGTTGTCAACTAGCATAATGAATGAAGGAAACCTGATCAAAAAAGTTAAATAACATTTTTAATTTTATAAAATTATGCAACCCTATTTTTGTTAGTTATTGAATATTGTTTTCTGAAAAAAAAAATCACCAAAATTATATAATTTTTAGAATTTACTTTTTTTTTTTATTAAAAATGATTTATTACTTTTTTGTAATTTTTTACACTTTTTTTAGAAATTGTTTTGTTCTCTTTCACAAGTAACTGAATTGTGTTTTAGAAAAAATATAAAATTTAAAAATCAAATATTTTTGATATTTTTTTCTTTTTGGAGAAAATAGTACTCAATAAATAATAAAAATAGGACCACATAATTTTGTAAAATCAAAATAGTATTTAAACTTTTGATCAAGTTGCCTTCATTTATATTCTAGGTGTCAACATAAAAAAGAAAGGCAACAGGGAAGGTAAAAAAGAAAAGGAAAGTGGCTAACATTCCTGGAGTTTAGACCTATTCAACTAATATGTCCTTTGTTTTTAGAGATAATAGCACCAGGAGTCCTACAACTTTTTTTTTGTTATTATTTTAACAATTCTAAAAGAAAATTTACTAACAAATAAGAACTGCAATTTTTAAAAAGTATCTCCGTTAGTTTTATCCGCTAGTCAATAGAAATTTCCTTTCATCAACTCTTTAATTTTTACATATTAATTCTTAAACTTTTAAAACATATACAATTCTGACACGTAGAAGATAATGTTTTATTAATATATATTTTAGAAAATATAGTATCTTTTAAAATTTCATCAATTTTTTTAATTTTTACATATTAATTCTTAAAGTTTTAATACTTAATGTTTTATTTAAATTTTAATTTGTAATGTATTAAAATACTCATATATCTATTTTTGTTACTTTTAACTTAAATTATTATTTTTTGAATAATTTAAGTTAAATAGTTTTACTTCTGATTTTTATATAATTAAAATATAATTAAATAATAATTTTATAATTATTTACTTCTTTTTAGTTTTTAGTTATAAAAACCATGAAATAGTCCTAAGGGCAACCCTCCCTCACAACATCTCTAGATACCAAATATTAGTTTTAGGCATTTGTGTTACGGGCAACCTCCCCTCTTGTCTCTTTCCCCTCTCTCTCTCTCCCTTGGAGCAGACATTGCAGTTAAGTGGAGTTGAGTAATGAACAACCACAAAAAGTTCTATCCTTAGTATCTGCAGCATCTATAGATGCCAAATATTAGCTCTAAGCATGTGTTACACGGAGTTGAGTCATGAACAACCACAAAGTTCTACTCCTAGTACCAACAGCATCTATGCATGCCAAATATTAGATTTAGGCATTAGTGTTAAGTGGACTTCAGTCATATTCTCTCTCTAGTGTTAACTGGAAGTGAGTCATGACAGCCACAAAATGTTCCACTCCTACTACCTACAACATCTGTAGATGCCAAATATTAGTCAAGGCATTAGTGCTATATGGAGTTGAGTCATGAACAACAGCAATGTTCTACTCCTAGTACCCACTCTCTCTCTCTCTCCCTCTCTCTCTCTCTCTCTCTCTGTGAGTTTTATAAGTGTTAAAGTGGAGTTTTATTAGTGTTAACTGGAGTTTTATCAGCGTTAAGTGGAGTGGGGTCATGAACAACCATAAGGTTCTATTCCAAGTACGTACAGCAGTTTTAGATGCCAAATATTGGTTCTAGGCATGAAAATATTCATTCAAGAAACACTTATAACAGTGACTAATGATTTTGCCAGCTTGAAGTTTCCTTTACACAATAAATATTGATTTTTTTTAGCAATTTTTCTCACATAACTAATGATCTTTTGTTTTGTGGAAACAATTTTCAGAAAAACCACACGTGGCATTCCTCAGGTGTTAAGAGGCTAAAGTAAAGATCCTAACAAGATACACATTCAAGTTGTGCTCTTGAGATTACAAACAACTACATCACACATTACAGAAGAAATTGGGGGACTACAGTTAGTTGAAAATACCCAAAACCATGTTCCTCAAACTCCATAATTTATTTGTCTTTAGGGCAATTCATTGCATTGTTTTGCTTGGCTTAGTGAGAGAAAAAGCAATAATTACTAACAGAAAATTTGAGAATCACTTTAGTGCTATCCTTAAGTTACTAAGTACCACATAACCATTAAAAGCAGCAGCAATCTAACAAAAACACATGGAATAAGTTGCATACCTCAGGAACTTCATCGTGAGGGCAGTGACCAGCTGGGCTGATCTCATAATATGGAGCTTCAGGCACCTGTCGTTTCACCTGAAAGCCCCAGATGGGCTTCACCCAGGGGTCCTCTTTCCCATACATTAGACAGATAGGAAGATTGTTCATTTTACACCTGGAAACACAAATGAATTATAAACTCAGAACTAGGGGCAAGAAAATGAGGGATTTAAGAGACAAATCAAAATCATTTCAAAATTATGAGGTGCCTACCTCATTAGACACTCCCCAAACGATAGTTGTCCTTGAGGAGCAAACATTATTGAAGCAAATGATGCAGCAGCTGCAGGATGCTGAGTTATCTCAAGAATACGAGAAAAAACCTGGTCCACATTTATTGAATGATCCGCATAAACTTGTTTAAGTACCTCTGCAATGCTTTTAGGATTACTTATTTTCTGCCAACTGGAAAATTTACAACCAACAAATGTCTTAGCGAGACTCCAGAAACTTCATAGAAAATGTTATGGGAATTCTTTTGACCTTATTGACCAATTAAAACAAAACTTACAAGAACTCAATTAGCTTCCTGATGGTTGCAGGCAGAGGAAATGTTCCAGACCATGGAAATATCCTTGCTAGTATTGGGGATTTTATAGGATTGGGCAGAAATCCCCAAAACGGGGTTGCATTAAGCAATGTAACGCCTTTCACCAATTGTGGGTTGCTTGCTGCAAAGTATAATGCAACAAATCCTCCTAGTGAGTTTCCCACAACATAAGCTGGCTCCCCAATGACCTGTAACAATAATTACCAATGCAATTGCCGTATTGGCTCATATAATGCCACTTAAGCCAAAGCCATATACTTTCAAGCTCATCTTGGTAAGATTGTTTTGGTTGGAAATTGCTAAAACCTCCTCAAGTTTAGTTAAATACATTAGTTGATCTCTCCTTTTTGGAATACATTATGACATTCCTGAGCTTTGTTTCCGTTACACTAATTCTTCCTTCCGTAAATTTAGCTGTCAATTATGGACCAAAGTGGAATTTTGTAACATAAAACATTTCTTTTACTCCTTAAAGTTTTGTCTTTCTACCATTCATACCATTTTTTTTTATTTATCATTTATATCACTTTTAAAAAAATCACATTAAAAAATAAATTATTTTAAAATTTTTATATTTGAAAACAAAAAAATATAAATAAAAAATTTTATATAAAATAATATTTTTCACATTTTAAATTAAAAATTATGATAAAACATATTGCGATAAGATTATAATATTCATTATAACATTTTTTTTATTTAAATAAATTTTATATTTTAGAATGACAATCACTCGGTGTGTCAGCTAAACCTAATCATATTACATTAAAAATGGGATAAACATGTAAAGATCATGAGTACCTCTTCTATGAAATAGCGAACTTGATCCCGCCATAAATCCATAGAGTAAACAAGCTCATTGGCCCATGGTTCAGTTTCATCTCCAAATCCCCACAGAAGATTCTTTCCTTCAGAGATTTCTCCTTCCCTCAATAGCAAAGTGGGATTCTCAACTGGCAAGGACATGCCTTGACCAAGAAAATCAATTGCCCATACTCTGTAGTCTCTTCCTAAATCCTTTAATTGACTTTCATAATGGAAGGAACCAACACCAAAACCAGGAAGAAACAGAACTGGTGGAGATTTCACATTTTCACACCCAGATTTTTCATAATGCACATACCATTTGGGCTTCCATTCCCAAAAACAACTATTTATGGGAGCAGCACTTTCACCACTAGATTCACCTGGCAACCCAGGAATCAAAACCTTAGCTGATGGTTCACAACTTCCTGATATATTTTCCCTATCCTCATCTGTTTGAATCACATAACCATCGTACTTTCCACTGGAAACCTTTGAAGCAACAACTTTGAAGACTTTAAGGTGATCAAATGGCCAGGAACCTTGTTGTTTATTAGGACTCTCTAAGAAACTATTAACAGTTGAAAACCTTAATAACCTACTTCTGTGATCAATCTTTGCAGACAAAACTCGAGACTTTGTGCTTGTAGATTTGCATGAACTTGAGCTCTTATCAGCTAATCTTTGCATAAAATTTGCAGCATGGTAGCATGACACAGCATTGAATGTAAGAATTGCCATACCCAGCGTTTGCACTGCAATGATCAATGAAAATGATAAGGCAAATAATTTGAATTTACATTCCATCGAGTGGCGGCGACCACCCCAATAGTTTACATAGCAGTGTTGTTTTATGTATGCATGGGTGTGGGTGTAAAAGTACTAGTTATTCTGGTCGTTTGTTATAAAAAGCCATCTGGAAGACAGATTCAGCTATATAGACTCGTGGATTCTGCAGAAAAGGAAAACAAGTTTTTGAAAAATTGAGGCAGTCATAACAGGCATCGAAGAGAAACTATTCCTTCAATACAAGGGGATGAAAATATAGTCAGAAGACTAACAATACAAAAGCTAAAATTTCATCGAAAAGCTAAGAAGCAATTGGAGGCTTTAGAATCCATTTTATATAGATATATGATTTTTTCTATGTTTCTTTAGTTTCTAAACCCAGTTTCAATTTCTTTCTACTTCTTATACACAAAATAATCAAATCAATAGAGAAAGCTTCTTTAAAAATTTCTTCCAATTTTTCTTCATTTTCCAGGAAACCAAACAAAAACTATAAGCCAAAAACAAAATTAACAAAATAACAAACTATATATATAAAAAAAAAAGGCAATTCTACGCAGCTGTTGAGTTTCAAGGGGATATCAACTATACATCATAAACTGACACGGTATTTATTTATAATTAAAATCAAATGCAAAAAGCTTTGACCGGACATATAAAACTCAATAAAATAAAGGACTTAGAGAGGCTTGTTACCTTCACCTTGCAGAGAGAAATTTCATTTCTAAATTTGATACTTTTGCTGAGAGAAATCTAACAGTGATTTGTACTTCTTCTAAATCGAAATAATATCTTGACAAGGACGGCAAAGAGAGGAAGTGGGTTTGCTTGAACGTCTCTTCTTCCCACTAAATGCCAAAACAAATGGGCGATGTTATTGCTATTCGCCACGCAGGCGATTAAGGACCGGCTACTGGCCGGGTATCGCCTAAATGGTGCCCGAACTCAAATCCAAACCGTTTATGAATGGGATAATAGCAGTTTTAGTCCTATAATTTATATCATTTCCTCAATTAGCACCCACAAAAACAGTTTTCATTACGATTACATTATGTAAGTTTTAAAAACTCTTTCTATTAGGATTATCCATTAATCAAATTAATTTTTTCTTAGTTAATTTTTAAAATTAACTTTTTTTATATTTCAGTTTTAAAATTTTTAAAACTGTCATTTTTACATTTTAAATAAATAATTTTTTTATTTTACGACTTATTTTACTATTTAACTTTCATAATAACTATATAATTCGTTAAAATAATATCAAAAGATTAAAAATAATATTTTTTCTCAAATTGTTAGTTTTATTGACAATGATAAATAAAATTAATTAAATATTTTTAAGTATTTCAAAAAATATAATATATCATAAATGAATAAATATTTTTTATATGGATAAAACTCAAATAATTTTGTCAGTATTATAATTTGTGTAAAATTTTAAATAATGTTTAAACTTAATTGGATTTAAAATAGATAATTTTTCTAAAAAATATTTCTTTCAATTTGGCTACTTTACAACACATATTTTAACAATCAAATAAGTGAACATATTTTTTAATTAATAATTTTATTTTTATATAAAATATATTTAATTTAAGATAAAATATAATTATTTTTCTATTTTATCTTAAATTAATTATATTTTATAATAATAAATAAAATTATTAATTAATTAAATATGCTCACTTATTTTGATTGTTCATATATTTGTTGTAAAATAGTATAATTTAAAGAAATATATTTTCATAGAAATATCTAATTCAAAAATAATTGAGTTAAACAATTATTTGGAATCGAACACAAATTATAATGTTGAAAAAAATAATTGAATTTATCCAAATATAAAAAATAAATGTATTCATGTATGATGTATTAATTAAAATTATATATTTTAAACATAATTAAAATTACTTAAATAATTTTATTTGTCATTGTTAATACAACTAATAATTTAAGAAAAAATATTACTTTAATTTGTTTTAATATTATTTTAATGAGTTGTACAGTTATTATGAAAATTAAATATTAAAATAATTTATAAATAAAAAATAAAAATAAAAAAGTATTTATTTAAAATAAAAAATAACATTTTTAAAGTTTTAGAACTAAAATGCAAAAAATATTGTTTGTACCCAAATCTAAAATTTTGGATATCTCATAATTCTCAAAAAAAATCCAACCCATAAAAAGTGAAATTTCTAGAATTTGTGCTTCTCAATTTCATATTACAGGTTACAATTGAAAAAGTCTTGAGGAAGAAGACATTAAAACTTCAACAGTTATTCTAGAATTTATGTTTACTGAATTGAAGAGTTGAAGTACTAAGGAAGATACATGAAGTCTCTATAATTTTTTGAAACTGAAGGCTTGAGGAAAAAGTAGAAAGCAAGTAAGTTACAAAATTAATACCTTAAACAGAAGACTAATGGTTTGCATTTTTTGATTGATTAGGTTATAATAGCAATAAACAAGTAGCTATTGTTTGTGCCCGAATCCAAATTTTTAAAAAGCCCATAATTCTCAAAAAATTTAACTCGTAAAAAGAGAAATTTCTATAATTTGTGCTTCTTAATTTCAAGTTACAAGTTACAATTGGAAAGTCTTGAGGAAAAAAGATGTTTGAGCCCAAATATTAATTTTTGGCCCATAAACAAATCAAAAAGCCCAACCCATAAAAGTTTATAGATTTTACATTTTTTTTAATGTTCATGTTACAGGTTAAAGAAGAGAAGAGCTTAAGGAGGAAGGAGACTTGTGAAGTTTCTGGAATTTGAAATTAAATGTTACAAAGGAGCTAAAGAATTAAGTGAAGGTTTGAAGTTGTTAAGAGAGAAGCCTCTAGAATTGTCTGGAGCTGAAAACTTAGGGATTAAGTTGAAGAAAATTCTGAAAATATACGTTCTTAAAGATGAAGCTGAAAGAGAAGCAAGCTCCAAGTTATAGAATTTATGGCAAAAACCAAAATACTTATGATTGTCAAGTTTTATGAAAGAATTAATGATCAGCTGTTATAAAAGTGTATCAGGGAGCCAATTTAATGGAGACAAACAATCAATCACAACATCAACCATTCATCAATCAAATAAAATTGACAACAATCATCAGCCATTCTCTGCAACTTTCTTGCTCAAGTAATTTTTACATTTTCTTTATCAATTTCATGTTCCCTTTAGTTAATCTTAGCTTTATTTTACTATTTCACTAAGCTTGTCAAACATTACACTAATAAAAATCAAATTTTACAAATTGCTTATTTTCTATTCAACATTTACTACTAAAAGTTATAAAATCACAAATACTCACATTGAAATTCAAGCAAATTGTGGTAAAAGAGCTTCAAAACTCACAATTTATCTAAAGAAGTCAGAATTTATTGAGAGAATAATTTTTCTCTAGCACGCTCGAACCCAGTTCACAAACAATTAGTACAACAATCTTTTAGCATACTTGGTGGGACTAATTCCAATGAGATGTTCAGCTTTGAAAATAGAAAAATTTTCTGGATTGGTAATTCGACCAATACACCTGTAGGCGGCGGGGTTCAGCGCGCGCCCAAGTGTCCGACGACCACGGCACTGTGCGGGCTCAAAGCCCATTAGGAATACAACTTTGAGCCTTGATAGGCTTAGGTCGGAGAATGGAGTCGCCACCCGGGTGAAATCCGGGAACACTTTTACAGCAACTGTGTAAGGACCCTAGAGGGGGGGTGAATAGGGTTGATAGAATATTTTACGGAATTAAAAAGCTAGGTAAAGAACAAATTCGGGTTTGTAGTAGAAACACAAAGTATACAAAATTTTAAACCACAACACAAGAACAATCATACAATGACACAATGATTTAAGAAGTTCGGATTCTCAACAATCCTACGTCTCCACCTAACTTATCCCCAAGTTAGGATTTTGAACCACACCAATCTTATTACCCAAGATTGATACAAGTGTTTTCAAGGCTCAACATCAACCTTTACAAATGTGTTTTTCTTGGCTCAACACAAACCAATCTTCAATGTGTTTTCAAGGCTCAACACAAACCTATACCAATGTGTTTTTCAAAGGCTCAACACAAACCTTTATAAATGTGTTTTTAATATGGCTTAATACTACCAACAAGAGTAAGAACCTTACTACCCAATTCTTCAAACCCCAAAGAAAGAGTAGATGAAAAGAGTTCCTAACTCTACACACAAACCCAACTCTCTCAACAAGAATAAAAATGATTATACAAAGAACTAAGTAAGCACAAATAATATTATAGAATTAGAGAGAATGAATGTGAGCAACCTCTAATATGTTTTTGACATCTCTACTTATAGAGGAAGCTAAAAACTAGCTGTTAGAGATGGTAGCAAATGTCCACAATATGTCTCCTTAATTTATGCTTCAAATTATGCCTTTTTCGTCTGACAGTGGTGTCCTCATGAGTGGGATAGCTTCCTCACGATC
>CATIWO010177670.1:0-11427 GCA_949673435.1 Macaranga tanarius
AGTTGAGCGTGTCACCAGAGTGACCTTTGAGCCATAGGGCTAGTCTTTTGATGAGGGTTTGATCTAGTTTTGGGTTGCTGCTACTACTGCTGTATCTTTTACCTTTTTCTTTTCCGGACTGTGATCCGAGGATTTGTAAACTCTGTATTTTAAGTAATAGCAGTTAGTACTCTGATTATATATATTGATGTATATATTCATATTATAATGGATGGATGAATGGCACAGTGGCACCTATCACTTTTATATATGTGATCAATGATGAAATGAATGGATGTAGTAACACTAAGCAATATCCAATAAGGTTTTAATTTGTACGTGATTTAAAGAGTGTTACCAAGTGTATATATAACCTTATAAGCTCATTAAGCATGAAAATTAATTAATGAGGTGATTACTGTAGATAATTGAGTATTAATGGTTGTAAGAAGGATGAGGTGTGACACTTTTACTATTGGAATCTTTTTATTTCTCAACCTTTTCACCTTCCAATCAAGGATTTCTATTGGTTCTTTCACATAAGTCAACTACTTAAATATTTCTATCTCAGGCTCTTTTATGATATGACTTGGGTCTGATCGGTATCGCCTTAGCATTGACACATGGAACACGTCATGAATGGAAGACAATTCTCTTGGAGGAGCCAATCAGTAAGCTAGTGGTCCAATCCTCTCAATGATTTCATAAGGTCCAACGTATTTTGGACTTAGTTTTCTGTGTTTACCAAATCTTAGAATTCCCTTCTATGGTGACACTTTCAAGAAAACTTTCTCTCGAACATTATATTATATTTTCCGGCGATGTCTATCCGCATAACTTTTCTGGCGATCTTAAGATACTTTTAAGCATTTCATGACCACTTGAACTTTTTCCATAGTTTCTTATATTTTTCGCAAACCTTCCACAACCCAACAAATTAGACACCTATATTTTCTTCTATAAAGAGCTTCATAAGGTGCCATTCCAATGTTAGAATAAAAACTGTTATTGTAAGCAAATTCTAATAATGGCAAGTGATCATTCCAATTGCCTTTGAATTCTATGGTACAAACTCTCATCATGTCTTCCAAGGTCTGAATGGTCCTCTCCAATTTCCCATCTATTTATGGATGAAAAGTAATACTAAAGTGCAATTTAGTACCCAATGCTCCATGTAAACTTCCCCAAAAGTGTGATGAAAATCGTGGATCTCTATCGGATACAATTGACATAGGAACCCTATATAATCATATAATCTCGGAAACATATAAAGATGCCAGCTTATCTAAAGAATCTGTTAATTGAATAGGAAAGAAGTGAGCTGATTTGGTGAGTCGATCAACTATCACCCACATAGTATTATGATTTCGAAATGTTCATGGTAACCTAATCACAAAATTGATCATTATTCTCTCCCCTTTCTATTCCGGTATCCTCAATGATTGTAATTTTCCCACAGGTACTTGATGTTCAGCTTTGACTTATTGACATGTCAAGCATTTTTCCATATATTCCACCGTATATTTCTTCATTGTTGGCCACCAATAGAAAGGCTTCAAATCTCGATACATTTTAGTGCTTCCGGGGTGCATCGTATAAGGAGCGGTATGTGCTTCATTTATAATTTGTTTTCTCAATTCTCTAACATTCGGAATACACATATGCTTGCCAATCACTAGTATGCCATCCTCTCTAATTGCAAACTAAGTATTGATTCCCGCTTCCACTTTCTCTTTCATCCTCTTCAGGTATGCATCTTCCATTTGTACACTTCTAATTTGCTCCACTAAGGATAATTTTACTTGCAAGGTTGCCATTAGATAATTTTCCCCAATATTGAGATTAACATTCATTGCTCACAATGCCATAAGATTTTTCCTTTCATAGCAAATTATTCCAACCGCAATCTCTACCATTTTTTTACTTAAGGCATCGGCTACCACATTCGCCTTTCCCGGATGCTATTCAATAGTGCAGTCATAGTCTTTCAATAGCTCTATCCACCTTCATTGCCTCAAATTCAACTCTTTCTATGTGGAGAGGTATTTCAGACTCTTGTGATCTGTGAAAATGGAAAAGGTCTCTCCACATAGATAGTGTCTCCAAATCTTCAATGCATGCACAATAGCAGCTAACTCCAAGTCATGGGCAGGATAGTTGATTTTATGAGTTCGCAATTGCCTTAAAGCATATGCGATCACCTTCCCATGTTGCATAAGAACACACCCTAGTCCTTATCCCGAAGCATCCATGTACACAACAATTCCTCCATCTGCAGTTAGCAATGCTAGACTAGAGTAATTCTAAGGGCTTTCCTTAACTTCTCAAAACTCCTTTGACATGTCTCTGTCCACCGAAATTGCACATTCTTCTTCAATAGATTTGTTAAAGGCCTTACAATAATAGAAAAGTCTTACACAAATCTTTGATAATATCCAGCCAATCCTAGAAAACTCTGAATCTCTATCATATCCTTAGGTGCTTCCCACTCCGTAATGGCTTTAATCTTCAATGGATCTGATTTTACTCATTCCTTCGAGACTATATGCCCAAGAAAAGTAATTTCTTCCATCCAAAACTCACATTTTTTGAATTTGGCATACAATTGTTGCTTTCACAATATTTGTAAAGTTATTTGGAGATGTTATTCATGCACTTCTTTACTTAAAGAATAAATGAGAATGTCATCGATGAAGATAATCATAAACTGATCCAGATACTACTGAAAAGTCTTGTTCATTAATAACATGAATGCAGCAGGTGCATTCATCAATCCGAATGGCATAACTAAAAACTCATAATGCTTGTATCTAGTTCTGAATGTTGTCTTGGGAATAGAAGATTCAGCCACCCGGAGTTACCAATATCTCGATCTTAAATCTATTTTTGAAAATACAGTGGCATCTTTCAACTGGTCAAGTAAATTATTAATTCTCGACAATGGGTTTTTATTCTTCACCGTAATTCTATTCAACTGTCAGTAGTCTATACATAACCGTGTACTTCCATCTTTCTGTTTTATAAATAAAATTGGAGCTCCCCATGGTGATATACTTAGTCTAACAAATCCTTTCTCTAATAACTCCTCTAACTATTTTTTCAACTCTATTGGTGCCATTCTATATGAAGCAATTAATATCGATGCCACTTCTGAAACAGTCTCAATTTCAAAGTTAACTTCTCGATATGGAGGTAATCCCGATAATTCATCTAGAAACATATCGGAGTAATCTCTAACCACCGGTACCTCCCCTACCCCCGGACTAACTTGGGTCGTATCCACTATGTTAGCTAAGTAAGCTTCACATCCCTCTTTAATCAAAATGAAATGTTGTCACTGCTGAAATCAAATAAGTAGGTACAACCTTCCTCTCACCCACCAAAACTACCTTTTTCTACCCCAACACCTCTGTAACTACCTCCTTAGTATTACAATTCACAACGACATGGTGTTTTGCTAACCAGTCCATACCTAAAATGACATCAAACTCATCTAATTTAATAACCACTAAGTCTGTATACAACATCTCACCATCTACCAATATAGAACATGCTTTCATAATTAAATTCACTACTACAATATCCCCAGCAGGCATAGAAACATATAAGTTATGTTCTAGGGGTTCCATAATACCATGCACTCTTAATGCAAATTCATACGATACAAAAGAACATGTAGATCATGGGTCTATAAAAATAAAAGCTTCATGGTCAAAGATAGTGAAAATACCAATAACCACGTCTGGAGCTGCAGGAGTTTCTTGTCGAGTGATAGCGTAGATCCTAACTTAGCCTTGGGATGGACCAGTAGATCTTGCTTGACTTGAAGTGCCAGCACCACTTCCTCTACCACCTCGACCTCTTTCTCGACTAGTATGAGGTACATTCTCTCAGTACTGCTTTAAACCATCATCTAAGGTCCCTTCGCACTCCTTTTTACTGGACAGTCTTGGATGAAGTGACCACATTGACCATAATTATAGCACGCACTAGGTTTAGCATTCTAGCATTCACCCCGAGTGGATCCTACCACATCTGTTGTATACCGGAGTTGATATGTCACTCATTAATCTACCTCACCCTCTCTAGCAATCAAATCTTCCAAACCCTCAGCCAAATGATCCTCCCTTGATTAGTTGGATCGACTTATACTTCTTCTTGAAATCCAACCCATTAGAAACTAGAGCCTCTAAAGTATGAACTACCACTGGTGCGATTAGGGGTAGTGAATGAGCCAGTGGTCTTCTTCATCTTGGCTTCTAACTCATTTCTTTCTATAATCATCTCCTCAGCTCTTAAAGAAGTCTCCAACACCTCTCTATATATCGGTGGTTTGATTGCCATCTTTTCTTAAATCTCGAGATTCAGACCCCTTTTAAACTTATTCCTCTTCAACTCATGGGTGGCTACTTTCTCCAGGGCATACTTCAAGAGTCTTATAAACTGGACTTCATAGTTAGCAACGGAGAGATCATTCTACTTCAATTCTATAAACTCAATCTTTTTCCTATCCCGGTACAATGCCGGTGTGTATTTCGCAGTAAATTCTCTCAGAAATTCCTCCTAAGTTAGGGTTATGGGTATACTCTTGCTTCCCAGCACTGTTTCCCACCAATCTAGAGCATCTTGCTTAAATAGAGATATAGGATAGCTCACCTTCTTCTCGGTGGTGCATTAAAACTGGTTAAGAATTCTCTTAGTGCTTCGTAGCCATTCCTCTACTACAGTGGGATCAGTGGTACCCGTAAAGGCTTTCGCACCTTACTTTCTTATCTTCTTATAGGTTTCATCTACAACGTTTCCTACAAGTGGTTGACCTATAGTCCTCGTCATCTGAAAAAACTCCTATATAAAAGGATATGTATCTAGAGGAGGAACTTTGGGTTGAGCTTGTTTAGGCCTATGAATTAACTCTCATGACTCTTCGGGGTCAACGCGAACTGCTTGGTGCTCATCCATCTTGAGATATGCAATGCATATCACTACATGTTTTTTAAAACTTATGCATGATATGTTATGAATGCATCATATTTCATGTCCTGAGGGAATCTAATTCCCGCTCTGATACCACTTAATGTAGCACCCTTAAGGTACTATATACATGTGTCTCCAAATAAAATCAAAATATGAATAAGAAAAATTTTCTCAAAAGATAAGTTATATATATCAAAGTAATAGTTTGTACAATATACATAACCTTTACATAAGTATATGAAAATAACATATATTTATTACAAAATCCCAAATGCTAAAAATACGGAATGCTCATGAGGACGAAGATGTCAACACTAAGCTTGCCGTTGACCCACCTGAGCTCATAACTAAGACACACTCCAAGCTTCTATCGAACAATGCACCATACGCTAGCTTATCTAACTATATATACCTAAAAAATATAATTGCAAATGAATGAGCTTGTGACTCAATAAGCAGTTGATAATACAATTATACATATAATTCTCCTAAAAAACAAATTGATAAAAATATATAAATAACTTTGCTACAGATAAATTACAAGAATTAAGCTTAAAAGACTGTGCATGGTCGTGCAAGAAATGCACACGGCCATGCCTGAGTTTGGCAACTCAGCACACTAAACTCGTATGGCCATGCCAAAAATATACATAGCTATGCTCGAGGCTTGTATAATTCCTCTAGACACACACGGCCATATCAAAATGACACACAGCTATATCTTGTCAATCCGCACAGCCATGCCAAAATAGTACATGTCCGTGCCTGAATCGGCACCTTTTTTTTCTAATTTCGCACGGCCATGCCAAAATGGCACACGGCCATCATTTTTCTTCAAAGAATGTACACGGCTATACCAAAAGACACATAGCCATGTCTGAGGTCCTGCAACTATTATCATGCTTATGCAGCCATGTTTCAAAACCATATGGCTATGTCTAATAACCTGTATAATATTCAAAACATCACAAAGAGATATTCAAACAACAAAACTCAATTGCTGGTGTCCCAATTATACCAAATTACATCTTTCAATAATCCTCAATCATAATTCCCACAACACATCTCACATTAAATCCATATTCAACATATATATATATATATATATAAACATAATACAATAATGCATGTTTATACAAGTTAGTTATCTGGCCGGAATCATCACATGTTTCACACATGAAGCACACGTTTACTTTATTCCTCATATTTTTCATATTTTTTTATATACAAGTGGCCATTCCTGAGACTCTCTGCCCAGCTCAGTCTTAGATCTCACACGTTTATATTTCTCACACGAATAGCCACATCTGAGACTCTCTGCCCAGCTTAGTCTCAGTTTCATATTCAATGGAGGCTCTCTGCCCAGCTCAATCTCCACTATCACACATATTTTTCTCATTTTTCATATCAATCACAATGCATATGAATTCATCATTCTCACAATGATACATGTATAACTATACCACCTCAAGTAACTTGCATTATTCACAATTCTTATAACATACTTTCAATCAAGTATTCCATATTCTCACCAATAATATATACAATACAGATATCATTCTTGCCACTATAAATGGCATACACCAACCAAATATAATCAAACAACTATAGTTTTATGAAAATCACTATATATATGCATTATATTAACAATTACTTACCAAAAAGCTTCAACTCCTCAAAGAAAAGCTCCCCCTATTGAGTAGGTTCTCTTCTTTCTCTTCCAATGCCTACACATAATTTATATCAAATTCAACAATCAAGCATAACAAATTCACCCTAAACTCGCTAAGTGCAACTAAATGCTTCAAATTCAATATGACCTAAAGATACACACAAGTCCAATATCCACCAAATTGCTACTGAAGCTAGAGTTATGTGTCTACTACAAATTCTAATTAGAATCACTCAATTTGGATAAGTATGGCTTAATTATGGATTTTAGAATCCATTTGGGCAAAACAGGGCACTCACTGTAAGCAGTAAAATGTCAGGCCCCATTGAACCCTCTTATCAACAAAATCAGTCTAAACTCAAAACATAGAAATTGTAGATGAATCTCTGAAGTTTCTAAAAAGTCTAACCATGCTCAAATCAGAGCTCTATAACTCAAGTTAGAGCAATAACAAGAGGACTGAAAAATAGAGGAATAGAATCTGAATTTAACCAACAATCAAACTCAACTTAAATCAATCAATAACACAAGTAAAGCTTACCAATTAGACCTCCAATGGATAGAAGACCTTCTATTGCTTCCTAAGGTAATGAATTGATTATTTGACCAAGCTCATAAACTCTCCACGATCTATCAAGAACTTCTCTTCTCTTTTTCTTAAAAATCTCTACAAACTCAACACACTAACACATGCACATATACACATAGGAACACCAACCAACCAAAACCTTCCAAATGAGCTTCCCTAAAGTCTCCTCAATTCAATGCCCAACCAACTTAATAAATACATAATTATCATATAAATACCAATTTTATAATACTATTGATAAATATCACAATATATCACCAAATATCCATTAATCCCCTTAATGAAATGGAATTAATTCACAATAGCCCAAAACTTTCTATTGTAATAATTCATTCCAAATTTTTCTTACAATTTAATCCCTCTCTATAATTTATACCCAATCTCAAACCTAAATGAAGTCCACTAACTTATATATATATATGCAATACATACGTCATAAATATGTATGCTAAAAGGGCGGGTGTTACATATTCACTAATATTTAAAATAATATTACTATAAAATAATCAATATTAAAATAAAATGATATTGATAGAAATAATATTAATGTTTAAAAACAATCAATAATATTAACTTATAATAATTTATATATAAATATAACATCTTAATAAATAGTATGGATATTATCCTTTTTAACATAAATGTATAATTAATGCTAAAAAAACATAAATTCATAATTAACATTTTTTGTGTGTGTATGGCTTGGACTTATTCTGTGCTTAGAAGGTATTGAGCTGCCCAATATATATATATAAGGTCTTGGGCTACCCAAATTAGCATCTTTGAGAAAGAAAAAAAATTATATAATTTTTACCAAAACTATGTAGTTTTGGTTGGGCGCTATTGGCCATCTGTTATTTGATTTTTGAACTTTAGACCTAAATCCTTTGCATTCCTCCAGTTGTGCTTCGTAGTTACAGACTTTTCGCCATCCACTTCACTCCACGTCTCCGGTCACTTCTCCATTCTTAAAGGTGCTTCCTTCTATATCTCCAATCACTTCTCCCATCATTATTATGCTTGGTTATTATAGCCTTCAATTCTCCATTTGATCTTTCTCTCTTCGCGCTTCTAAGAGATAACATCTACGACTTTGGAGTACAGCTTATCATCCAATTGTAAGGATGTCTTCATTGTTTATACAGTATTTGTTTATCTTTGAAGTATTTTTAGCTTAATTTACATGTTTTCATTCATTCGAATGAAGGGTATGTGCATATAGCACACCTTAAGTGTATAATTATTCCAACCTTGGGGATATTTATTAGTAACACCTATGCTTCTGGTATGGAATTAGTATTAATGAATTTCTTTTGTCTATTTTAGGATTTGGCATTTGATCTTTCTCTCTCTGCGCTTCTGGGAGATAACATCTACAACTTCAGAGAACTGCTTGCTCATCCAAGTTTAAGAATGTCTTTACTATTTCTATTGTATTTATTCATCTTTATATATCTTTATATTTTTTCTTGCCTATTATCAATGACATGATCTTAGGAAAGTTGATTATTATGACCTTATTTTTTTGATTGAGAAGGGAACTTGCATATTTAAATTGTCATATTCTAGTTTAGTTGATGGTGCTTTAACCTGTTTGGCTACAATGACATAGTAAGAAATGCTAGATTTTAGTTAAGTATGCTGAAAGTATGTAGTTTATTTAACTTATTAATTGATTTATTAATAACTTAGTGTTCCTGAATCCTTTAGCACTCATGAACTTGTAATCATAACCTATGAATCATAGCAAAGAGTCCTGCATTTATGCAATTTTTTTGAATGTAAGGTCTAAGATATAAGTTGGCTTAGTTATTCTGGATTGTGAAGTCCTTGCCAAGGATTTGATTAATTGTAATTTCAGTTATATTCGACGATCGGCAAAATAAGCTACTCATCTCCTCACAGGCAGCTGCTTCTTTACTTAGACTTGGGAGTTGGGATCCTGTTCCCCATCCTTTTATTTCTGATGTATTGACTATTGATTTGTGTTAATCAAAGCCTTGCCAAAGATTTGATTAACTATTGGGCACTATTGGTCTTTTGTCATTTAATTTTTGAACTTTAGATTTAAATCCTTCACCTTACTGTAGTTGTGCTTCGTAGTTATAAACTTTTCGCCTTCCACTTCCCTCCACGTCTCCAGTCACTTCTCCCATCTTTATTGTGCTTGGCAGTTATAGCCTTCAATTCTCCATTTGATCTTTCTCTATTTGCACTTCTGGGAGATAACATCTACGACTTCAAAGCACTGCTTGTTTATCCAATTGTAAGGATGTCTTCATTGTTTATATAGTATTTGTTCATATTTAAAGTGTATTTAGCTTAATTTGCTTATTTTCATTAATCCAAATGAAGGGTATGTCCGTATAATACAACTTAAGTGTATAATTATTCTAACCTTGGGGATATTTATTGGTAATACTGGTGCTTCTATGCTTCTAGTATGGAATCAGTATTAATGAATTTCTTTTATGTCTATTTTAGGATTTGTCATTTGATCTTTCTCTCTCTTCGCTTCTGGGACATAACATTTGCAACTTTGAAGAACTACTTGCTCATCCAATTGTAAGAATGTATTTACTTTTTTGTACTGTATTTGTTCATCATTGTATATCTTCATTATTTTTCTTGCATGTTATCAATGACATGGTCTTAGGGAAGTTAATTATCATGCCTTTATTTTTTTGATTGAGAAGGGAATTTGCATGTTTAAATTATCATATTGTAGTTTAGTTGATGGTGCTTTAACCTGTTTAGCTACAATGACACAGTAGGAAATGCTAGATTTTAGTTAAGTATGCAGAAGGGATGAAGGCATGTAGATTATTTAATTTATCAATAGATTTGCTCAAAACTCAGTGTTCCTAAATCCTTTAGTACTTATGGACTTACAATCATAACCTGTAAATCATAATAAAGTGTCCTGCATTCCTATAATTGTTTTATCAAGTTCGCTTAGTTATTTTAGATTGTAAAGTCCTTACTAAGGATTTGATTAACTATAATTTCAATTATATTCAACAATCAGCAAAATGAGCTAATCATTTCCTCTCACGGGTAGCTGGTTCTTTATCTAGTCTTAGGAGTTGGGATCTTATTCCCCCTCTTTTTATTTTTGATGTATTAGTTATTGATTTATGTTAATCAAATTCTTATCAAGGACTTGATTAACTATTTAGTGCTATTAGTCTTCTGATATTTAATTTGTGAACTTTAGACTTAAATCTTTTACCCTGCTCTAGTTATGCTTTGCAGTTACAGACTTTTCACCTTCCACTTCCCTCCATGTCTCCGGTCACTTCTCCCTTTTTAAAAGTGCTTCCCTCCACATCTCCAGTCACTTCTCCCATATTTACTATGCTTGGTATTTATAGTCTTCAATTCTTAATATGATCTTTCTCTCTTTGGGCTTCTAGGAGATAACTTCTATGACTTCGGAGTACTACTTGCTTATCCAATTATAAGGATGTCTTTATTATTTATACATAATTTATTCATCTTTAAAGTGTTTCTAGTTTAGTTTGCATGTTTTCATTAATTCGAAAAAAAAGGGTATGTGTGTATAGTACACCTTAAGTGTATAATTATTTCAACCTTGAGGATATTTATTGGTGGCACCTATGCTTTGTCAGCAATAAGTTATGATTGGTCAATAGCTTAATTACCTCTGTAAAATAACTGTAATTGATACACTAATATAGGCTGTAGATACTATCATAAATAGGAGATTTAGGTTACCATATATAGTTTCCTCGGATTACTCCATGTAATCAGCATGTACAACTTTATTTTCCTTGTATAGTTGGCAATCTGGCCTATATAATGAAAGACCTTCTCAATAAGAGAGGACAATTTAAACCATTTTGTTATGGTATCAGAGCCTAAATCTAGGAAATCTTAGCTTTCTCAGTCATAGCCTTTAGTAATTATGGAGAAGTCAGATCATGTTTGTGTCAAATTCACTGGCAAAAATTATTCTGCCTGGGAGTTTCAGTTGGAGACATTTCTCAAGGGTAAGGAGCTATAGGGTCATATAGATGGCAGCACCAAAGAAGGAGCTACTGCTGCAGACAAGGCAGCTTGGGCTGCTAAAGATAATCAAATCATGACCTGGATTCTTGTTTCTATGGAGCCACATCTAATTCTTTCTTTACGCCCTCATAAGTCTGCAAAGGCCATGTGGGATTATCTCAAGCAAGTTTATAATCAAGAT
>CATIWO010177696.1:0-21379 GCA_949673435.1 Macaranga tanarius
TTATTATTATTATTATTATTATTATTATTATTATTATTATTATTATTACTACTACTACTATTATTATTACTATTATTATTACTATTATTATTACTATTATTATTATTATTATTATTATTATTATTATTATTATTATTAATATACATTTTAATTTAATTATTTTAAATTATAATTTTATTTGTAAAAAATATAATTTTCTAAAATTTATACTATCAATAAAATAATTAAGGGTAATTTTGTTTATTAATTTAAAAAATTTAAAAGATTTTAATAGAAAACTAATTTCAGAGACCATTTTGTAATTGTTTCAGATGCTAGATTTTTTTTGAAGGAGTTAAATGAACCCGATTCAGCAACATTAGATTTGTATCTTTAAGCCCAAAAAAAACTTCCGAGGGACTACCTAAACTCTGAACCAAATATGAAGGGCCTAAATGCACCTTTTTCCAAAAGTAATTTTTATGCTAAAATTAAGAAAAATGCAAGAAATGATATATAAAATATAAACTTTAACCTAAAAATGCAATTTTTACATGAAAAATATGATTTTTACATTAAAAATCAATAAAGATTCCACTTTTGATACTAAAGGTGGAAACTTTTTGGATCCTACACATATGGGTAAAAAACTATATATGTGGAACTCACTCAAATCATTTTAAAATGTAAAAATAAGCAACTAATGAGCTAATAAAATGCAAATGTGTGTCAAACACTTTCGAACACTAACCACTTCTTCTTTACCATCATATATTATATTGCAAGCTAATTCTCAACACAAATCACAACCACAAACATGAAAAAAAGGAGTAGGAGTAGAGAATACAATTAACAATAAATAAACTTGCAAAAATGACTTTTAGATTCTTAGAATATTTTTTGCTAAGATTTTTTGAACAAATAAGACTATTAAAGTCTTTAAAATTAGTTTTTTAAGCTATCCTTGCCAAAAAGATATAAAAATGACGTGAACATGCGGACTATACTTTTTGGAGCGCGCTTCGATCAAGATGAAGGTTGAATTTGGTATAAATAAGTTTTAAAATCAACACTAAAATAAAGAAATGAAATGGGGTTAGGGTAAAAATGGGCTTTCCACTCTCTAAACAAGCATAATTTCTCCAAATATTGTCAAAAAAGTCCCCCTAAAAATGAACCTAAAGGGCTGTATTTATAGAGGGAAGAAATTTGACCAAGGGCGTATGCCCTTGCTGAAGGGTGTATGCCCTTTGTAGTCAAGGGCACGTGCCCCTAGGTTAACTACCTAAGAGCACGAGCCCGCATACGCTTAAAGGTTGAATTTTTATGGCATTTTGAATTTATGTGGTCCTTTTTAAGGGTTTTCGGACTTCTGTTGGGTATAAAGTTTGAAACTTTATGGGTTTTAAGGTTGAAATGGTTTTTTTTTTTAGGTTTTTAGATGATCAAAGCATGCTCTCTAGGTTCTAACCGCTATTCCCATCCATTTTCCATTAAATGGTTTTCATTACTACACTACTTTGGGGGATCTTTGAATTTTGAGTATCAACACTCTTACTAAAGATCAAAAGCTGACTCAAAGTAATTAAAAAAAAAGAGCCACCAAAAAAAAAAGTCAGTAGAATCAAAGCCATCAGAAAACTAGAGGGGGCACCTTGCCACTCCCTTACAAGAAATGAAAAAAGAGACGTTGTGACTGAAAGAGTATTCAAGAAGTTTTTGAAAATGATCACAAATGAAGAACTGGCGAAAGACCTCATACTAGCAGAAATGTCTCTAATAGGTATGAATAGGTCTAATAGAAAGTAAGTTTATCCTATATGCTCTTTTTTTTTTTGAAAATTTAATGCTAACTAAACTTTTTTTTTCATGAAAAAAATATTACTTTTTATGTGCATTTTTATATCCATAATTGTACTTTTATTTTTAAAAGAAAATTATTTGAAGGTAGTTAGTAAAAGGCATCAATGATGGGGAAAAAACCTTTTTCACTTTGAAGAAAAGGATAAAAAAAAATTAAATTAATTTTAGGCTAACACTATGGCTTTAAATAAAATAAAAATTATCACATGTTTTTTTTTAGTTTGATTATTGTGTGACAATTAAATATTTTATTATTAAATTTGTTTAAAAAGTAAAAGCCACTTCAAAATTTAATACTAGCATAAGGATAGCCTTGATGGCCATTGATGAGTACAAATCTGTAAGTGTACAGAATCATAACAAGTAGTAATCAAAATATCATCCCACAGAGATTGAAAAATTGAATACTGAAATAATCACTATGTTTGTTTCTTTAGACACAAAAATTAGGGTTGAATTTGCAAACAACTAAACTAAATTAAAGAAAATCAAAATTTAATCAAATGTAAAAGCTAGGATTCTTACCCTCAATTTGACCATTTCTTAAAATTGATTAACCAAATAGGTCTAGATAATTCTAATTCATTTTGAAGGGATCTTAGGAACTATAGATCTTCCTCTCAAACAAATCTATGATTAATTGAGAATTAATTAACACTAAGCTTTCCGGCTCTCACCAACCTAATGTCTTTTAAATCCAATTTTAAAACACAACCTTTAATCAATATCAATCCACTTAATTGTTTCTCAACTAATTAAGTAATTAATAGGTTATTGTTTAATCCTATAAAACCTATCTCTCAATCAAGCTCTATAGTTTCAATTCAATCTTAGGGTGATCAATCCTAAAATGACATTAAGCACAACAATAACCAATGTATTAGAACTAACAACCTAGCATTAATCACATTAGGCACATGCTCAAATTGGAATAAGAATCCTAAAAAGGATTTTAGCCACTCATATTAAAAAGAAAAGAAAGAGATGAAGAAATGAAGAAATGAAGAAAACAAATCCAAACATTATAAATAATAAGAAAAGTTAACAAGAAAATTCCTTTCACCAAAGTGTAGAGAATGCTTATTTTTCATAATCTTCAAATCAAATTCCTATTCTAATATGAGCAAAGCATAAAACTAACTAAAACTGTTTTGAAAAAGACTAAAGAAATAAAAATCCAAGAACAACCACATATAAAAAATAAATGGTTCTATTTATAGACCTAGTTACCTAGTGAGAAAGGTCATCTAAAACCTTTCAAACTCTATCTAATCAAGAGCTTAAAGATGAGCTCAATCCTATCTAATTTTTAGCTTCAAATTCACTTATGATTGGCTGCCACATCAACATGCACGGGTGCGCAGGAAAGTGACACGACAATATAACATAACAGCCTTGAATCACCCAAAGACAGGCACGGCCGATCAGGATTTTTGCATAGGCATACAGACCTGTATACTGCCCTTCATACGACTCAGGCACGACCATGCACCAATTTAGCATGACTATGCACAATCCTAACACAGATAAATCCTCTTCTTGAGTCCTAAGCTCATCCAACTCCAAGGGTTGATTACATCCTCATCTCATTGCATCCTACAAAACAAAAACTCAACAAAAACTATCTATTTAACATAAAAATTACTAAATCCTAAATAATTAAAATAAAATAACTAAATTAACTAAAAACTAACTAAACATGCAACTAACTAAACCTAATATGCATAAAATATAGTACTCAAAATAAGTATTTTTCCCACTCATCAGCCATCTTCGCAAATTTTAATTTATTTCTTGTTTTGTTTTCTTACTGTTTATATTTAGTTTTATTTAGTTATGTTTAGTTTATTTCGTATTTTATTTTGCGCTTGTTTTCTTTATGTTTATTTCTTTTTAGAATATTTTGCAAGAGTTGAAGAAATGAAAATTACAAATGGAACTGTAATATTTTTCCTAGTAGTATGAAGAGTATATTTCATGTGGGGAAGTGGATTTTAATGAAAGATGATTATGGGGAAGTAATGCCCAAACTTTGTAATGGCCATTCGACCATTAACCCAGTGTATAAACATATAAGAGTATGCTAAAACAACCAATTTTCTAAATAGGGTAGTAAACCAAATCATAAGGAAGTAGACATAAAATAAATACATAAGTTTACCTTATATAGGTGGCCATGGGAACATTTGAGGAACAAGCTTTTTGAGAAGAATGTTTTAAAGAAAATGAGAGGTGAATGACAATAGGAAAATAATGGTACAGCGTGGGAAAGTAGTAGTGAAGCATTTGGTAAGTCAATAGGAAAGTGCTACAAATTTTAACCCAAATGTAACAAAAAAAAATGAATTTCACCAGAGAAACCTATTCAAAAGCTTCTGATCACCAAAAGAAAAATTTTGGCCAGATATTCATTTTTAGCTAAAAAGGGTCCAACAATCATTTTTAGTGAAAAAAGGCCAAAAGAAAAAGCAAAAGACCATAGAGCTGTCCAACATTCTATGTTATAAACTATAAGTTGTTAAACAAGGTGTTAAGGTGGATTAGGTATCCCCTACTAAATAAAAAAGATATATTAAATAGACTTTGCAACGCCTCAACTTTTTCATAATTTAATATGAAATATGGCTATTGGTAGATCCAGATCCAAGAAAAGGATAATTATAAAACTATCTTTATTATGTCGTTTGGGCATTATAAATGGAATGTAAAATAATTTGAATTAAAAAAGCTTCATCTAAATTTCAAAAAATTATGAATGAAATTTTTAATCCTTATTCATCATTCACCATAGTCTATATCAATTACGTGTTAGTTTTCTTCAAAAACTTATATTAATATTTTAAATACGTAAATGTGTTTTTGAAAGTCATTAAAAAAGCAGGGTTAGATAGTCCATTTTTAGGTAATTTCACCTAATGCCACGTTATAATTTTCAGGTTCATTAAGTTTTTTTTTGACAAATTTATCAGAAATAATATAATAGTACCTTTAGGCATCATAAATCTTTCAAATGATTCCCTTAGATTATGGACAACACAGTTAATTGCTTTATAATTTATTCTATAAACAAGAATAATATTTTTGGGTCTTGGCAACTATTATAACCATTTATTTTTATGTCATGACTTAATGTATACAACATATGAGGATCAGTAAATGACAGTGAAAAATTTGGAAAGCAAGAAAAATAAATTGGACCATCACATAGTGATGATTTAATTACTCCTAATAAAGAGTCATTGAACCTATTAGTGATGTACCACCCTAGGCCAATTGTCTTATGGCCATATTATGACTATGCCATTTTGTATTCTAATAATAAAGAGGCATTTTTATCATTTTGACTCTCTTAAATTCCATGAATAGTTAATTATGTCTAAGATCATCAAGTGTATGACTTGATAGTAAAACTCTTAGATTGAAATTGAATTATATTCTAAATCATCCCTAGTCGGTCATTATTATGGAAGAATAATGAACGAAGACTAGTATGAGGTTGGCTGATGATCATGTTTTACTGATCATGTATATAATCTACTAAGTTAAATCATAGGTACATAAGATGCACTGGATTGACCCACTATGAGAATACTACATGGATAATTTTCATAAGCCATTCTTATCATAATGATATTAGTTTAGTCCTCTCACATGAGATTATCATAGATTCCTATATGATGAGTTCTATATTTTAACACATTTAAATATTATCTTTAATAGGATGATATAATAAATTATTGTTAGATATAGAATGAATCATGTGAGGAATATGAGTGATCAAGAAGAAATTTGTCTCTCATTGATTATGAGAAAGATATCTATGGGCCCCTCGATAAGTCAGACTTAATATAAAATGTATGGCCATGCTGAAATTAATTGGTAAGGAGTTATCAATTTCAGTCTACTTAAGATAAAGAAATAATATGATTGAATTATATAAGGATGACATAAACCATGCCTTATATTCAATCAAAGATATCGTGTGACGAAAGGACTATAATATTTATTGTGGAATAGGTTATATCAGATTACCGACCTTCACATGACTTGGGCAGTCATAATATCTTTCTAGAGACCACTTATGACTTGTGGGATATAAATGAATTTTTAGACCCACTACCAACATTGTGTAAACCTACAGGGTCACATACTTATAACAGACCCAAAACGGATATTGGGTATGTCTGCCTAATAAGGCAGTTTTCTATATGTGTGTGTGTGTGTAAGATTTTTTTTATGGTACTAGTTACTATAATTAAATTTATATTTGAATTGAGTCCTTTAAAAGGAAATTGTATACATATATCAAAAAATCATTTTTGGTATGTAAATAATATCCTTTTAAAGGAAAGTGACTACTAATATATGAAAACTATTTTGGTAATTAACAAGTTAGTAAAACCCTAAATGATGTATATATGTACATCTTTTTCTGTAGGTTTTTTTATTCCAATTATTCAGATTTTGTTCTTTTAGAGAAAATGAAGAATACAGAGAGAAAATTGTAAGAAAGGTGCCAGCACACCAGCATTGTTTTGGGTATCCTGTTCATGTGGATACCGGTAGAGGATGTGGCTCAAATAGCGACATTTATATCTGGAGGAACATACAAAAGGCTCGAGGTAGGGTGTCACCAGGGTGAACCCCCTCTCATCCTTCCGACAGTCTCACTTTGTGATCATCTTGGTGAGATTCTGGAACCAGTTTATTAATTTAAACGAATTACATAAATCCTTGAGGATTTTGTGTGTATAAGTTTTTGTTTCCGCTACATGTTTGTAATATGAAACCCCAAGAGAACCTATTTACGACACTTGTCTCTTACACATAAGACAACTGAGGTATTTAATTCTAATTTAGTTGTTGATTTTAAGGAAATTTGAACCATGTCGATATCTAGAAATTGGTATTTTTCTTGATTTTTTTTAAGAAGCTCTCTAGATAATAAGATAAAAGAGCTAAAACCTTCATGAATAGATATTGCATGCTTGATTATTTTTATAACATAATCATATTTAAATAGAAAATTATTATTACTTTTATAAATAGAATTAGATATAGGTGGAAGCCTCCAGTCTTATAGATTTTTCTCAATGTTTTCTAATAATAAGACTTCCTTATTTTTTTATTTCTTACTGGAATTAGGTCCAAATCCTCCAGTAAGGTTACCTAGACTAGAAATAACTCTGTCAATGTTTGACTTTAAAATCATTGTCAATGATTTATCCCGAAGTTCAAAATGCCTAGCTCCAGCTAACAAGAACAATCAAAGGGAACACGACTTATGCTTTTACTTAAAATAAAATATAATAAAAGTCCTCTAAGCTCTTATAGTAAAAGAGGAAGATCGATCTAGTTATTATTATTTCTAATAATATGATCTGTATATCTAATTAATAGATTTATAACATACAATTTTCTATTATATTTAGCACAATCATAGTATCAATTATAATATTCAAAATAAGTGTTAAATTTTGCACCACCAACTTCAAACAATTCTCGCCTCAGATTTCTTAATACATAAATATTAGACACAATCTAACAAGCAGACATTCAGCACAAGATTTTCAAATATAGAAGACATAAACTTTAACAACTGATACAACATTAGAAACCAATGGTTATAATACTTAAATTCTTCAACACTCAAATACTTTGTTTTTACAAAAGAGAACACTCAAACACTCTTTTTGTATAAAATTCTCTCCCTTTTCACTCGTGCCTCTCCCTTTATAGGAGAGTATCTTAAATAAAAGAGTAACAAAAATAAAACAAACTAATACGCATAATTATTTTGATACTTGTTATCTAGAAAGAAAAGATTCTTTTATAATAAGATGGCATGTGGTTGCTAATGATGAATTCTCTTTTGATAAGGATATTGCTGCTGACATATTCCTTTTTTATGAGGATATTACTACTATAAATTCCTTTTTGATAAGGTTATTGTTGTGATTGGCTCATGGGTTAAGATCATATAAGTCTTGTGAATCTACTATGGGAAGGCCATCTTCAGACATATGGTCATCATTATCTTTATTTGATTTGTCTACATCTTTTAGTCTATAATGTCTTCATTTAATTTAGTGCTTATTTTTCTCAAAGATCAAAATTCCTCTTTGGCTAATAATGCCTTAAGAAATTGATTTTTAATTTCTTTTTAGGAACCGTTTCCAAGATATCCTTAAAGAACTCCATTATATTTGTATTATCAAGTTGTCCTAAAAGAGGAATAGAAAATGATTTCTTTGCTGGTGTGGTATTTTTTTCTTAAGAATGAGTACTCCTTTTGTAGATTAAATAGAAGGACTATCAAAAAAATGAAAATTTTATTCCACTATTTAATAAAAATTATTCTTGCCAGCTAAAGGACATTCTCTAAATTTCTTTAAATTGTTTTTCTATTGCCTTACAATCTGCCAATCCCATTTTATAATCCATAGCACTTTATACCAAAGAGCAAAAGATAGTTTTAAGTTTTTTGGGGTATAATTAACTTCAAAAAAGTGGTCATAAACAATTCTAACTTTGCTTAAGAGTATGATTGGATATAATCCCCAATTAAAGAACTATTTGAAAAATTAGGGACAATTTTGATTATGTTCTTCTAATTGAAATTGAATCCACCAGCTAATTTTGTGTTGCCTGTTGTCATAGAATAATGCACCCTCCCAGGCCTTCATATAATCAAAATATTATAAGTTTTGAATGACGATGGGAACTTTAGATCTCTTAATGTAAATGGACTATTTTCCTACTTTTTAAGAGTGATTATCCTTTTGTTGATAAATGTACTAAAGGTGTATTCTCCTGAAGATTGTTCGGTAGGAAAAAATATAACCGAACCAGTTTTCCCTTAAATTTATTGGTAATAGTTATACTTTCTTAGGAGGTGAGTGAAATGTCGTGTATAAATGTTTACAACTTCATAAGGGGCTAGCCCTTGATGATCTGGAACAATGATTATCATAAAATAATAAATGATTGAAATGTAAGGACAAAGATTCCCCTTTTTTGTTGTGCTTTCAATGCTTATCTTATAAGCATATTCCTTTAGTCTATCACAAATGGTTGACTTGAATGTCCTCTTAGCTAGAGTTATTAGAGCCTTATCCTTTAAACTCATAACTTATAACTTGTTAGAAAATTAGGTAGTGAATTAGAGCTGCCATTTAAAAATTCTATATCAAAATTAAAAATAGATAAGATGGCTTGCCATCTCGCAAAAATTTATTTTGATGTAATATTTTTAACATCTTTAAGAAGTATTTTCATGGCAGACTTACAATCTACCCTTATAAGGAACTTCTGATTTAATAAATCAAATTCAAACTTCTAGACACAAAGCATGATTGATAAAATTTCTTTTTTTAACTATTGAGTAATTAACCTATGGCTCGGTTTAAATTCCTAAAGTAACTGAACTAGTTGATCCTTCCCCCTGAATCTTTTATCTAAGGATTCCTCTATAGCCTTTATCAGAAGCATATATCCCAATTAAAGGCATTTTAATTAGGAAGAGCTAAACATGGTAATTCTTTGGCTTTAAAATTTTATTTGCTAGACTACTTTAACTTTTTCCTTTCAACAAATTTATTAGAAATAAGGTAGTAGTACCTTTAGGCATCATAAATCTTTTAGATGATTCCCTTAGATTAGGGACAACAAAGTTTATTACTTTATAATGTATTCTATAAATAAGAATAACATTTTATGATCCTGGCAACATGTCATAACCATCTATTTTTATGTCAATATTTAATGCACACAAAAGATAAGGATCAATTAATAACAGTGTAAAATTTGGAAAGTAAGAAAAATATTTTGGACCATCACATAGTGATGATACACTTCTTATAGAAAAAAAGAATAGATGGAAGAAAGAGGTGCTTAACTAGTGATGACAACATGGATAGAGGTGTATTTGGTTTTATTTTGAAAAAATAAAATTGAATAAGAAAGAGTTAGGAGTGAGTGGCACTGTTGAAGTAATAAAACAAAAAATTTAAGAAGAATGAAGAGAAGAGAAGGTGGTAGAGAATCCTTAAAGGTGGAGTTTAAAATGGGTAAAGATGTTAGTTTAAAAGGCTTCGTATTTGGTGAATGAGAAAAGGAGGAAAGTAGCACACACACACACACACACACACACATATATATATATAGAAAAAATAGAATATAATACCTTCTAATTAGACGTTTTTTAACTTAAAGGCTATGATATTTTTTGTAACATTTAGGAGTTTATGTTTTGATTTTATTTATATTTTAGTACCCTACAATGTAAAATTATTGAAAAAATGTAATGTAATATTAAAATAATATGAATTTCTAATAGTAAAATTATTTATTAAGTAGTATAGCATGCAACTAACTAAAAAAATTTACAATAATAAAAATAAGATGTATTTTTAATTTTATTAAGAATAAAATAAAAGAAATTCATAATATTTTAAAAAGTATCTAAGTGGTTATATTGATGGTAAGTCACAGGTAAAATATTTTTATTATTGAAAGGTAGTGTTACATTATAATTTTTTGAAACTGAAGGCTTGGCGAAGAAGAGAAGGCATAGGTTACAAAATTTAATACAACAATTGAAGGGGTTTAATGATTTGCAAGTTTTAATTGAGAAAATTAATGCATTACCTATATAAAAATAAAGAAGCAGCAAAGAAGAAGACACAACCAAATATCATCAACAACTCAACTCAATCAACAATTATGCAGCAGCTTTTTCAATATTTTCAATTATATTAGCTTACGTTATTCACCACTTTTCTCTATTCTAGCCTACAAATATTTTCTTGTTATAAATTTCATGTTCTTCAATTTAATTAAATTACATTAATTTTTCCTTTTACATTATTCTCTCAAATTTACAAATTTCTATTAGTATTCAAGAAAATTATGATAAAGGCGCTTAGGAATTCACATGTATCTAACTACAGAGTACTTTTCTGTACTTATTCTACACATGCACACTCATGAATTGGACACAAGTTCGATATCTAACTCATGTGTGGAGGGCAATTGTTGGTATCAAAATTTTGAAATAAGCCACAAGTATAATACGGTCCCTAGGGAAGTAGAGTCTGACCCTGTTGCTTTATTTTTTTTTTGGCAAAACGGGTTTGATTAAACACGAGCATGCCAGAGAAATTTTTTCCTCAAGGCAAAATTGCTAAACTTTTTAAGGAAATTGTTGAGGAAAGGTACTGAAATTAAAGCTTTGAGTTGTCTAAATCTTTTAAAAGTACAAAACTTTCAAATTGATTTTGGCAATGGCATGGTGAACATCATATACTTGATTAAAAAGGAATGCAACAATAAAGCTAAATCTATGCCAAAAAACAAGCATTTTCACTTGAAAAATACATTTTTTAAGCATTAGCCAATTGTAAAAATAATGAAGATCATCTTTTGAAAAGCTTATAGGTAATATTATAATATTTCATGAATTATTTTGATACAAACACCCAAAATAATTACTCATTTCCACAATACCTTTGAAAAAACTTTTAGGTAAACAATATTTTGCTAGTTTTGGCTTTATGAATTGCTTAAATATGCCTTTTTCATCTATTACCACCTTAATTCCTCAAGCAAATTATGCATCATTTAGCCAAAATCCATTTGTAAAATATTTTACTTGAGGAATACTTAATGCTTGCTATTATTTCATGCCAACTTCATCTTGTTTTGCATTTTATTCTTGTGGCTTTAATTTTCTTAAGGTTTTAAGCCAAATTAACCTCTTTGCTTATTTTGGCCAATATGTCAAGACTATTTTCTAAAAATATATATTTTTAGCAAGCATCATTCTTCCAATATTTTCTCTATTTGACTCATGAGATCCATTCTAGCATTCTTGACACTTGGTGATCTTGCTAGCAATTTAAAAATGCAACTTTAATTCTTAATGGCTCTGATTGATGTATGAAGCTCATTTTTCAAGATATGTTCTCAAGCCATTCTTTTTTTATAAAGAATGAAATTTCTTTACTTTTCTCCTAGGGATTTGATTTGTATTTGTTTGATATTCCATCATCAATCATTTTCTTCAAATTGCTACAGCAAGAATGTCAAATTCTTTGGCTAGCAAAAATCATGGGCTTTTTTTCCACCCTTTAGCTTTTTGTTTTTTTATTCAATGAACTTATTTTGGCTAGTAGGCCAAATATTCCTCCTGAGGAATTAGATGAACTTGAGGCATTTTCACTCCTAAAAATCATTATTTTCTCTTTTGACTGTTTTTATTTTTTCTCAAAGGATTATCAAGTAAGCATTTTGCTATCTCATTTTCTCTTCTATTAGCCTTTTTTTATACTACCAAAGCTCACTTATTTTTTAATTTTCATGCAAATCTCCTATTACCGCAAAGATAGGAGTCCTCCCATGTCACTTTCTTAAGCTGTCTCTACCATTCCTCAAAAGGGTACTTAATTTTAAAGCAAGTATGCTTGACAAGTTCTAGGATATGGGGGAATCCATGGTCAATGGTTAAGCAAAGAGATGCAATTGTAGAATAGAGAAATGAAGAACATAAGGCATTGGCAACTAGGCAATAGTGCCTAGCTACTTGGGAAAGCCTCAGAAGAATTGATTTTAATAGCATTTGAACTTGATCATGACTTTCAATATTATTTTACTGATTATTGGTGTCTATGATATAACTTGATGTATTTGATAACTTGATTGGGACTTGTAATTTTGTAGTAGTGACTTGATACTGATTTTATAAGGTTAGTTAGTACTCTATAATAGTTTGATGATGATTTATATTGCAGAGCTTATGTTACTCTATTGAAAGCTCTTTTTGGCATGTTTATTTGACAGCATCATTCATCATTGCATACTTTGCACCACAACCATACATTTTTAAACCCAAAATAGCCAATTATTCAGCAGAAATACTGCCAAAATTGCATCAACATATCACTATTCTCAATATTTATTTACATACCAAAGAAACACACCAAATAAAATAACTAAACTTTTCCATACTAATACACCAAACTTGTAAAAACTCAAACTTTATTTATTTAAAGTAGTCACTATCAAGCTAGTCTTCAAAATCCAAAAAATAAAATTTTGCCACTTAATGTACTAAGTGACAAATTGCTACCTTAAGGACCATTTACTTATTCATTTATTTTTCCTTCATTTCCTACACAGTGGTAAATGTTTTTTTTAAAACATATAACAACTTTGAATAGAATTATTTTTACTACCGACCCTGTTGGGTTTCGTGTTACAAACATACAGTAGAAATAAAAATTTCAAACACTCAAAACCCTCACAGGATTTATGTAATTCGATTAAATTAATGGAAGTGGTTCCAGAATCTCACTAAGACGATCATAAAGGTGAGACTGTTGGAAGGATGAGAGGGAGTTCACTCTAGTGACACCCTACCTCAAGCTTTTTATATGTTATGTCAAATTAAGATATTACTGTTGGAGCCACGTCCTCTACTAGTATCCACATGAACAGGATGCCCAAAGCGGTGCTGGTGTGCTAGCACCTTTCTCACAATTCTCTCTGCACTTTTCTTTTTTTAAAAGAATGAATAATGAATGAATGGAATAGAAAACCCTAAAGAAAAAGGTGTATATATATACATCATTTAGGATTTTACTAACCTCTCACTTACCAAAATAATTTTGGTATATTAATATTCACTTTCCTTTAAAAGGATTTTATTTCTATACAAAAAATGATTTTTGATATATATATTTATACAATTTCCTTTTAAAGGATTCAATTTAAATTTAAATTTAGTTATGGTAACTATTACTATAAATAAATTTAAATAAATCATATATATATATATATATATATATATATATATATCTGTATGTATGTGTGTGTGTTCAGAGAAAAAACTACCTTATTGGGCAGATACACCCAATATCTATTTCGGACTTATTTTAAGTTTGCAACCCTGTAGGTTCACACAACATTGGTAATGAGCTTCAAATCTCATTTCTGGCCCACACACACACACACACACACACACATATATATATATAGAGAGAGAGAGAGAGAATTACCTTATTGGGAAGATATACCCAATATCCATTTCGGACCTATTTTATGTTTGCGACCTTGTAAGTTCACACAACGTTGGTAGTAGGCTTGAAATCTTATTTCTGGCCCACAAATCATAAGTGATCTCTAGCAAGACATTATGATTATCCAAGTCATGTGAAGGTCGATAATCTGATATAACCTATTCCATAATAAATTTTATAGTCCTTTTATCACACGATATCTTTGATTGAACATAAGGCATGAGTTATGTCATCCTTATATAATTCAATCACATTATTTCTTGATCTTAAGTATACTGAAATTGATAACTCTTTATCAATTAATTTCAGCACACCCATGCATTTTTTCAGTCTAACTTATCGAGGGGCCTATAGATATCTTTCTCATAATCAGTGAGAGACAAATTCCTTCTCGATCACTCATATTCTTCACATGATTTATTCTATATCCAACAACAATTTATTATATCATCTTATTAAAGACAATATTAAAATGTGTTAAAATATAAAACTCATCATGTAGGACTCTATGATGATCTCAGGTCAGAGGACTAAAATAATATCATTGTAATGAGAATAACTTATGATAATTATCTATGTAGTATTCTTATAGTAAGTCAATCTAGTACATTCTATGTACCTATGACTTGACTTAGTACATCATACACATGATTAGTAAAATATAATCATTAGTTAACTTCATACTAGTCTTTGTTCATTATTCTTTCCACAATAATGACTGACTAGGGATGATTTAGAATATAATTCACTTTCATCTAAGAATTTTACTATCAAGTCACATACTTGATGACCTTAGACATAATTAACTATTCATGAAATTTAATAGAGTTAAAATGATAAAATTATCTCTTTATTAATAGAATGCAAAATGACAAAGATAAAATATAGCCATAACACAATTGGCCTAGGGTACATCACTAACAGACCTAATTTTAACTAACACTTTTGAGGCTGACTTTTCATTAAAATGAGATTTTTATATAGAGTGATTATACGTGTTTTGTCATCTCCATATATGGTTTCTCAAAAACTACCACTTTAAGTTAATCTAGCCTAGTGGCCTACATTATTATGTTATTAAATTGATCCCCCATACCATTCAAAGTTATTGCCCTTGAGTGTTTTGAATATCAATGATATCTTCCCTAACCTCCTGCATCATGAACTCCTTTTTTGTTTAAAATTGAATTCTTTTTAACTTTAGACCTAAATTTGGCTTTAGCCTCAAGTTGGACCTTCTGTTCCTTCTGCCTTTCTGTTGCCTTTTATTTCTGGAGTTTCTCTTTTGGGTATAAGTTAAAGGCTAGAAAAATTTCTAGTACTTCACATTACGCCACTACTTATTATAGAATAGGTGGTGGCATTCTATCATCTCTTTTTGGTTTGGGTCTATAGTTATCTTTAGATATTGATGGTGTATGAGGTTTCCTATCTAGTGTTGAAACCTTCTATGAGGTGCTAGTCTCTAATGGCTTCTAAACCTTAAAAGGTTGAACCACCTCCCCTTTCTTTTTAATTATTCCCTTCAAGTTCAAATCCTCATTGATAGAATTAATTGATGCCATTGGGGAAAGCAGATCTTCCTTTATAAGCACTTCACCCTTCTTTTTTGGACTCAAGTTTACTTTCACCCCCGGAGTCAGGGAGAAAGTAAATAGGCTTGAGAAACTAGCCCTTGACCTTGAGGAATCTATAATTGGTCTTAATTTCTTTTTAATAAATGAAATTTTACCCCTAGGCTTTGCTCTTGGCTCTGAGGATTTGGTGCTTGACCTTGAGGAATTTGCTCTTGGCCTTGGGGAAATTGTAAGTTGCCTTGAGGAAATATTTGCCCTTAAAAAAGTGGCATCTGGCCTTAAGAATTTGATGGTTAGCCTTAACAAAATTGTAAGTTACCTTAAAGAAATATTGCTTGCCCTTGAAAAATTGGCATCTAGCCTTAAGGATTTGGTGGTTGGCCTTGAGGAAATGCTATTTTCCCTTGAGGAAGTGGCATCTAGCCTTAAGGATTGCTACCCCCCAGGCCTCTCCCTTGTTGAACAACCTCCTAGTTATGAATTCCAAGTTAGGAACTTGGATTTATCTTGTCATCTCTATGAACTTAGATTCCATCATTCAATTTATTAGCAAATGTATGTTCAGCTTCTTTCTGAGGTTGAACTACCATTGTTGAAGGAGAACTTTGATTTTCTTATTGTTTAGAGATTTGCTCATTCATTCTGGCATAAGCATTATACATCTTTTGAAAATCACTATTAATTTGATGCCTAGAGTTTTTTAAAGAACTTTTCATCTCCAACATTGAATTTTGAATTTTTTTCATTGCTTCTACAAAAATGGTTTGAGAATAATTGAAGATTTTAAGATTTTAACTCATAGAACTAATAGGTGTAAAGTCAAAAGGTGACTCGGTCCAAGTTTGATCTTGAAGCACTGAGCCTATATAAGTTTGTTTCAATAAATAACTTATTTCTACAGGTGAATTGGTTGGATTACCAACCTAAAAAGTTTCTTCTCCACTTCTTAATATGATAATCTCATTAAACGGATCCCACCGAGTGCGCCAAAAGATTATTGCTCTTTTTTTTTTGCCAACCAGGTTTAATTAAACGTGAGCATGTCAGATTAATGTTTTTCTCAAATAAAAACTGACTTCTTTTAAGATAATATGAATTCCTAAGTGCATTTTACTATAATTTGCTTGAATCCTAATGAAAATTTATAAATTTGAGAGAATAATGTAAAAGAAAAACTATGTGTAATTTGACTAAATTGAAAAACATGAAATTTATAACAAGAAAATATTTGTAGGCTAGAATAGAAAAGCTATGAATAACATAAACTAATAGAATTGAAAATACTGAAAAAGCTACTGCATAATAGTTAATTGAGTTTAGTTGTTGCTGATATTTGATTGTCTTCTTCTTTGCTACTCCTTTGTTTTTATACGTGCAAAGTATTAATTTCCTCAATTAAAACTTACAAATCATCATACTCCTTTAGTTGTTGTAATTAATTATGTAATATGTGTCTTCTCTTATTCCCCAAGCCTTTAACTTTAAAAAATTCTAGAAAATTCATGCATTTTCTTCCCTAATGTCCTTAATTCCTCAGCTCCAAGTTTTAATTCCTATGTAACATTAATTTTCAGAAGCTTTACAAGTCCTTCTTCTCAAGTCTTTTAGAATCTTTTTGTCTTCTTTCTCAAAACTTTTCTCTACTTCCTATAACATGAAATTAAAAACCATAAATTCTAAAAATTTCTATTTTTATGGTTGAGCTTTTAAGAATTATGGGCTATCCAAAATTTTTATATTTGGGTACAAATAGACCCAAAAAGAAATCATAGCCTACAAATTTGAGTTTGCAAGCCCATGAAAACCGTCTAAATATGGCCATGTGATTAATACAGCACCATAAGAAAGTGGGAACATTAGGAAACTATCACCTATAAAGTAGCAACACTAGGGTAATAATGGAAAGTTGGTGAAAGAAATCTACAATTGTTGTCTTTTATTTTACTTCAACTCTTATATTTCAAACAATGTCAAAATTTTGTTCATGTTAATCAAAACAATTTTAGTTTTTTTTTTCTTATTCAATTTGTATCGTTTATAATCTAAGCAATTTGTAGAAAAGGAGTTTAGTAATTCATAGTCTAATAAAAGTCAATTGCATTGAATTTTATTTATTAAACAATTACCTTTGGCATGCTCACTTAATTTTAGGTAAAGGTTTATTGTTGTTTGCAAATTAGAGTAATAAAGGGCATAATACATCCACAAACACTTGTACTTATATGAATTTGTCACTTTACCCACTGTACTTTCAATTTTGCCAAATTAATAGCTCAACTTATGTATAACCTATTATATAAACACTTGTACTTATATGAATTTGTCACTTTACCTCCTATACTTATATGAATTTACCACTTTACCACTATATGTATGATGACATGTCATTCCACGTGTTTTCTTAAATAGTGTACAAAGGGTTTTATAAGTTATGATTTAAACGAGTTAGAGTATTAAAATGGCAAAAGTATAAGTAGATGTGTTAAAATGGCAAAAACTATTAAGTTCAGAATGTAGCATATGTATTGTGCTAGTAATAAAGTTATAACCACAAATATTAATTCTCATATAAGAGAAAATATCTTACAAAAAAAAAAATTCAATTTTATAATAAATTTGGACAAATATTTCAAAACAAAATACCTATATAATGCACCTAAACTTTTGCCATCGAAAAACCGAACGGAACCGAGTAAATTTGGTTTAGTTCGGTTTTATATATATATATATATAGTAAAGTGGTACCCATGCTGGCATCCTAAGTGCGCGTCCTGAGTTCGAGTCCAAGCATCACCCTTCCCATTTTGTGCATTTTTTCCTTGTTTTTTTCAAGGAAATTATGGAAAAAATATATTGTGGCCAATGGAACTCGATTTGAGTCTTAGGAGGCTTGAGAAATGTGCGTTGCCATCAAGGTAAGAGGAATTTTGGTTTATCTTATTACTCTTTTATTTATTAACTCAGTTAAGAGAAACCAATATGACCACCCATCTAAATTTTCGGTGTCGCTTCGGTTCATAAATCTTAATTCGATAGATGACCCGACTTTCCGATTGCACGCTCCTACTCCTTTCTCATGGCCAAACCTAATTTCATCACTAAATAATGCCCGTAAAAAAAGGGTTATTTACAAAAAAAAAAAATCACAACCTTTAATGTTTTTTACAATTTAATCACAATATTTTAATTTTGTCAAATTAAAACATGAACTTTCAAATTTTGGCAATTCGAATCACCAACTAAATATTCGGTGATTTTTTAGTAACGTGTGTAGGCGGCGGGGTTCAGCGCGCGCCCAAGTGTTCGGCGACCACGACACTCTGTGGACTCAGGGCCCATTAGAAATACAACTTTGGGCCTTTGTAGGCTTTGATCGGAGAATGGATTCGCCACCTGGATGAAACCCGAGACACTTTTACAGCAACTGGATTCCACGGAGGATACCCAGCAGCCGTCCTCAGAGATTGGGTCCGGAAACTGGGTAGGGGCTTTTGTACGGCCCACCCGATCTTGCGATAGGCCTCCATTTGTATTTCATGTTTTATTATTTTTAGTTATTTAATTATCCTTTAATTACATGCGAATGGCTGTTTTGATTCATTCAATTTTTAAAATTTACAATTTAGTCCAAGTTTGATTTATTAATCCATTTTGATGCAATTTATTTGATTAAACATTCATACATCCGCAATAATAGCATAAAAAATAAATCATTCAAAGAAAAAGAGGGAGGAGAAATAAATTACAACCCGATTATATGCCAAATAAATAAAATAAAAAAAATTAAAGAAGGCAACGTAACATGCACATTGCCGAAAGAAAAAAATAAAATAACAAGTTGATGGGCCATTGGCCCATCAACTTGCTTAAAAAATTTTGAATTGCAGGGACGTGCGTTTCTGCGAAGAGGCGCACGTCTCCATATTTATTTAAAATATAGAGACGTATGTCTCTTTAACGGTAAAAAAAATTAAAAAAGTTTGAAAATATAGAGGCGTGCGCCTCTTCTGGTTTTTTTTGCAGAAATGAATTTCCGCAGAAACCAAAGGACATGCACCAAAATTTCCAAAAAAAAGTGTAATAAAAATACCAAATAACACAGGCTTATACCACAAACTCAACAACAATAAATATATTGCAACTAAAAGAACAAAATATGAAAATTACCAAAAATTAAAAATTAAAACAAAAGCAAGAAAATTTTACTAAAATAATTTGAAGACAATGATTTGGCCCTCAGATTCTAATTCTGGACGCTCCTAACTTCAACAAGAAATGGATTTTAGAACTCTTTCCTTCTGAATTTTCTTCTTTTTTTTCGGGTGTTTTATTTTTTTTTCTTTCTTCTTTTCTTAATTCTCTCTTTCTTTCTTTTATTTCCTTTTTTCCTCCTCTCTCCCTTTTTTTTTCTGGATCGCTCCTATTTAATGACGTTCTGGGGAGTTAAAACCTATTAACTCTCACGTTGCAGAACGTGGAGCGATCCACGTTCTGCCATTATTTTTTTTGTAACTGCCGGTGAAGAGGCGTGCACTTCTTCCTCACAAAGGCATGCGCCTGTGTGTGAAAGAGGCATACGCCTCAACCCCTTTTTTTTTTTAAATGGGTTATGGGCTGCTATTTGGGCCTGGTTTGATGGGTCTGGTCTGATGGGCTTAATTTGGTGGGTTTAGAGGGTGTATTTGGGTTTCTCATAAGTAGGCTAGAATCCAATTCCTTTGCTGAGTTGAGCTTTCTATCATTTTCATCATTGGGCTTTTGCCTCGCGGGCCGGGCCAAACCATGTGTCTACACATACTGCCCTAAGTCAGTTGGATAAAATAGACACATTAACATATTCTATTTATTTTTATGTTTTACGACTAATGGTTAACTCTTTACCATTTATAATACAAGATAATGACATTACTAGTCCTAAAGGTATAGTGGATTTCATAATTTAGTCCTAAAAGTGAATTTGTTAAGAATTGAGTTCTACAAAAGTTTAAAATTCTCACCGTTAATCTTACTTTGTCAACCTTAATAGAATATGTTGACATGATGTACGCATCCATCTTTTCTTCACACATAAGCTTCCACGTCATCTCAATTTTTTTCCTACATCAGCCATTTTTTCCTCAATTTATACATCACTTATCTTTTATTTTGTTATAAATTAATCCTAAAACACATTCTTCTCTTGTCTCCAAGACCTATTAATCTTCACTCTCTCTCCTCTTTCTCCACTGCTTCACCTCCACAATTTCAAATTAGTAGACGTTGATAAAAACACACATGGAACAATTTGCAAGCAATGCTAACACAAACACCGAGACAAGTAAGCTAATTTTATCTCCAGAACATCACAATGCTTGCAATAACACTTCCAATATCAATATGACATTTCCAATCAAATTAAATTTCAACAAACACACATATACCATTGATTTTGACTTTTATAAATGCAATGTAACAAGAAAATTTTAGTTAATTGAAACTATTAAATTCATTCAAATTGAACTAACAGATAAATTATAGGGATAAAAATATTATTAGTCCTATAAATTATATCATTTTTTCAATTAAGTCCTATAAGAAAATTTTTTTACAATCAAATTCTATAAGTTTTTAAAAGACTTTCCGTTAGTTCTATCCGTTAGTCAAAACAATTTTCCATTAGTCAATCCTCAAAATTAAACTTTTTTTTTTACATTTCAGTCCTAAAATTTTTTAAAAAATATTATTTTTGATAATTTAAAGAAATAATATTTTTATTTTTATCTATAACTTATTCTATTATATTCAACTTTCATAATTACTATATAACTCACTAAAATAATTTTTAAAAGTAAAATTAAAAATATATTTTTTCTTAAATTATTAGTTGTATTAACAATGATAATG
>CATIWO010177774.1:0-13142 GCA_949673435.1 Macaranga tanarius
TACATTTATTTAACATAATGCTAATGGAGTAATGCTTCAAATAAATAAACACTTTATTTAAAAGAACATTACATGGCCATTTGGGATAATATACAATGTCATAATACAAGATTGCCTCTAGGGCATACTACTATACTAATACTTTCGTACTTAGAAGATATTTGAGGGTAGCATAGTTGGAATAGACAATGACCTTTTACCCTACAAGATATACTCTAAATTTGTCAAATGCATCAACAATAGCAAGCAACTCTTTTTCTGTGGTGGTATAATTAATTTGAGCATCATCAAGTAGTTTGCTAGCATAATAAATCAAGTAAGGCTTGCCTTATTTTCCTTGCCCCAAAACAGCCCCAACCGCAAAGTTACTTGCATCACACATGATCTTAAATGGTTGCTCCCAATTAGGTGGTTGCAAAACCAGTGCTGATGTAAGAGCCTTCTTTAAAGTCCCAAATGCATCCATGCATGCATCATCAAAGTCAAAAATAGCCTCCTTGGCAAGTAGCTTGTATAATGGCTTCGCTATCTTGGAAAAGTCTTGGATGAATCTTCTATAGAAACCCCGCATGTCCAAGAAAGATTTCTATATCCTTAACATACTTTGGAGGTGGCAAATTAGCAATGACTTCAATCTTTTCTTTATCAACTTCAATATCTTTTTGTGAGACTAAATTCCCAAGAATAATCCCTTCTCGTGCCATAAAGTGGCACTTCTCCCAATTAAGTACTAGTCCATGCTTCTTGCACCTATTAAGAACTTTAGAAAGATTTTCTAGATGATTTGCAAAGTTAGATCCATAAACACTAAAGTCATCAATGAAAATCTCAACATAATTATCTATCAAATCACTAAATATTTAAAAGATGCATATTTGGAAAGTAGCGGGAGCATTGAATAAGCCAAAAGGCATAAGCCTAAAAGTAAAAATACCATATGGACAAGTAAAAGTATTCTTAGCTTGGTCTTCGGGATGAATAGAAATTTAATAAAAGCCACTAAGCCCATCAAGATAAAAAATATGAAAAATTTGCTAATCTTTCTATAACTTGATTAATAAAAGGCAATGGAAAATGATCTTTCCTAGTTGCTTTGTTTAATTTCCTGTAATCAATACACATGCACCAACCCGGGATAGTCCTAGTAGGCACTAAGTCATTATGTTCATTTTGCACAACAGTCAAGCCACCCTTTTTAGGAAGAACTTGAATGGGGCTTACCTATTTACTATCACTAATGGAATATATGATCCCATTGTCAAGCAACTTAATCACTTCCTTTTTAACCACTTCCTTAAGAGTGGGATTTAGCCTTATCCTCTAAAAGTATTCTATACATATAAATAGTTGGGCTTAGTCCTTTTAAATTATTAATTGAATATCCTATCACATCCTTATGTTTATTCAAAACGTGACATAAAGCATTTACTTCATCATGAGGTAATAAAGAATTAAAAATAAAAGGAAAATGAGAACTAGAATCAAGAAATGCGTACCTTAGAGTGGAAGGTAAAGGTTTAAGCTCCAAGTTGGGTGCTTCACTTGGTAAGGAAGACTTAGGATCATCCTCCTTCCTTAGTGGCTCATATCTTTGATACCTATAAGAATAAGTATATGGAGTTGATTCCAACACTCTTACACAAGCTACAACCTCTTTGTTGGAACGTTTCTCATCAGCCCCTTGTGACGTAGAAATCACCATAGGGTCTTAACCTATGTACTAATGTACAACATCATTCATACATTCATCAATTATATCAAGTGAATTTATCCTTTCACAAACTTCAATAGGTGGAGTTGTCTTAATCATCTTAAAGACATCAAAACCTATGGTCTCATCATTCACTTCCACCTTAATTTTGCCATTTTTCATGTTAATGACCACCTCTGCAGTCACCAAAAATGGCCTCCCAAATAATATAGGAATTTTGGGGTCCTCCTCCATATCCAACACTACAAAATCTATAGGAATAACAAACTTACCCACTTTGGTGGGTACATTTTCAAGCACACCAAATGGATATTTAATAAATTTATCTACCATAGAAAGACACATGGTAGTAGGCTTCAAATCACCTACATCTATCTTCTCATAAATAGAATAAGGTATTAAACTCATACTTGCACTTATATCACATAAAGCTTTATTAAATGCAATATCACCAATCCTACAAGGAATAGTAAATGAACTTGGATCTTTGAGTTTTGGTGGAGTCCTTGTGAACATTGCCTTAGACTCTTCAACAATTTAAACTAGCCCATACTCTTCCATCTTACCCTTATAATTGATAATGTCCTTCAAAAATTTACCCCAAGAGGGCATATCTCTAATGGCATTCTTAAAAGGTATGGTAATGGTTATTTCTTTCATATGATCAAGAAAAGTACCAAATTGCTTGTCAAGATTGAGCCTTATGAACCTTTGTGGGAAAGTTTAGGTTCGAAGGTCAACCTTTGGCTTAACTTTCTTACTTGATTCTTCATAATTAGTATTCTCTTCCACTCCACACTTACCATTCTTTGTACCCTTCACACCATCATCAATTTTTGAATCCACCACACCCTCATCATCATCCTCATTCACCATCTTCTTCTTACTTGATGAAGCAACTCCAACTTCCTTACGACTTCTCAAGTTTATGACTTAACAAAATTCCTTAGGTTGAAATTCAAGTTGACTAGGTAGTCTTCCTAAAGGTAGAGGGGTTGAAGAGGCTTATTAAACATTTTGTTTTTCAACGATTTTATTGTGGGAAACAAGTTGATCAATTCTTGCATTGAGTTACTTAAATTAGTCCTCATGTTGTTTATTGGTGGTTGATTGTTGGTTTATGAATTGCTCCATAAGACCTTCCACGTTAGACTTTGGTGGTGGTTATGGATTAAAAGAAGGATGATTTGGTTTCATTGGAAAACCGGGTGGATTTTGTGGTTTAGAAAATATTTGGTTAAATAGAGGGTTTAGTTAAGAGGATGGATTTGACCAAGAGAATCCGAGATGGTTTCTCCATTGAGGGTTATATGTGTTTGAGTTCAGTCCCCCTCTTTGGTTGAAAGCTCCTTGCATAAAACTCATTAGCATTAGAATTCATATTGCATTGAGAATATGAATGAGATCCTCCATAAAGCTCACAAGAAACATTAGCATTATTAATAGAATTAACTTAAGATTTACTTACCAACTTGGTGAGAGCATCTATCTTAGCACTCAATAAGTTGATGGTGTCAAGCTCCAAAACTCCTCTTACTTTTGCCATTGTTGGCTCATCACCCATGTATCCTTGAGATGCAAGCTCTTCAAGAAGAATAATAGCCTCCTTAGCCATTTTATCCATCCATTTCCCGCTAGAGGCTATATTAACAATATTTCTATTTTCATCTGTCAACCCATTATAGAAAATTTGAGGGATCATCCAATCGGGCAAGCCATGATGTGGGCATTGCCTTTCAAGCTCCTTAAATCTCTCCCAATCTGCATAGATGATCTCACTTCCATTTTGCTTGAAAGTGGTAATCTCTTTGCGAAACTTGGCGGTCTTTTATGGTCGAAAGGACTTGTGAATAAATGCTTGCTTCAATTGGTCCTAAGTTGTGATTGATTCACTAGGCAAACTAGCAAGCCAAAGTTGTACCTTTTCTTTGACTGAAAATAGGAAAAGCCTAAGCCTTATCGCATCATCTGTCACTCCATTGATCTTGAAGGTAGCACACACATTGAGAAAAGTCAATACATGAGCATATGGATCCTCTCCTTGTAGACCTCTAAACTGATTATTTTGCACCATTTGTATGATGCTAGGTTTAATTTCAAAGTTATTGTTGGCTATTAATGGAGCCATAATTCCTCTAAAATTACCCGTTATATCAGGCATGGCAAAATCACCCAAAGTATGTCTCTCTGGTTCCGTCATAGTGTCCAAATTTTGTTAATTCACTCTTCTTTGACTTTGTTCCCTATGAAAAGCACGTAGAGTTAACTTAATTTCGAGATCAAAATGCAAAATATCACTAGCACTTCTACTAAGTCTCATTGTAAGAATAATTAAAATCAAACAATCAACGAAACAAAAATCTTATAAAATTAAAAATAACAAAAATAAAATAAAGGACTAAAACAACCTTTCTCTACCCTAAATTAATAAAAATCCTATACAAATTGCCTTGCAATGGCACAAAAATTTGATGTGGGTCAAATTATAATACTCTAGTCTTTAAGACTAAGTATAGAGTAAGTAGGGTGTCGAACAATCGAGAATTTGGAATAATTTTATATTAACCAGATAGATAGTTAGATGGATAGACAAACAATAATAGTGAAAATGTTGATTTATTATAACTATTCTAAATAATTTCTAACTATGCTAATTAATCTAATTATTCTAATATCAAGTTTAAGTAGGGTTCATTATAACTACAATTCAGAATTTATCAAGAACTACAAGAAATAAACAAATGATTACATGCAATGATTATAAAATATAGTATAAGTTCTAAAAGCAATTCTCATTGTCGATTAGACTTAAAGTCCTTAAGAGCAATCCATTGTCAATTAAGGGTAATTTCATTTAGAGTTTACAAGCACTCTCATGACATTGTAGAGATAAGCAAAATCCATTTAACTACCATGCAAGGTTTATAATTTTTAATCCTTTAAATAGAAATCCTTGTCTCTAAGTGATTTCATAATCTTTAATGAATTCAATTGTATTTCTACCAAAATGCACCAACTCTCATTGCATACAATTTGCTTAACAAGTCATATATGGTGGCCAATCATACACAACACATTCAAACTCACAATTAAAATCAAATCATTCATATAACATAAAATAAAAGATGTAATTCATTGATTAATTCTTCCTTGCATTTCTAACAAATAATGGCATAGCCAAGGTACATATTAAACATGAAACAACAACAAAAAGGTATAATAAACATCAAGTACTAATAGAGAGAAAGATAGAACTTAAATGTAGATAGCCTTCTTGATGTATCTTTGACTTGCTTGAATGATCTTCTCTTGATACTTTGAATTGTACTAATAATACTAACAAAACAAAGATAATACTTTAAATAAAATAACTAAGTGTTTTCTAATATGTAATTATGTCTAAAATGATGTTAATACATGTATTTATAGGCCTACTAGACATCCTAATTTGTACACTTTTGGAGAGGGGTCAAACATGAAAGGGTGTCAAGAATAGGTGCCTAAACTACTCGGCATGCCTGCCCTCTATCCCGACTCGACACAGATGGATGACTCAGCATGTAGTTGGAAGGCAAGGCTTGAGCCAGCACTAGCAGATGGAATGATTCGGGATGAGTGGGTGAGTCAGCACAGCTACTTGCTGTCACGAGTCGGCATGGGCGGAATGAGTCGACACGGCTCCTGAATTGCTTCCTTTGACTTTTTAAACACTAAACTTCATTCTATTACACTCCAAAGCAACTTCAAGCTTGAGATTAGTCTAAAAGAACCTACAAATCATATAAATAACATAAAAGCATACAAAAACACACAACTAACAATAATAACATAAAAATAAAACAAAATGCAAATGCAAATTAACTAAAAAGTCAACAAAATGATCCTAAATTGCTATGCTATTTTGCATACTATCAAATTCATTCCCAACAAGTTCCCTGATAACTTGGTATTGCTTTTTGATGTGTTTAGATTTCTGGTGAGACTTCGATTCCTTTGCCAAAGCAATGGCTCCATTGTTGACGCAGAAGAGAGGTACTGCTGACTTAATAGAAGGGACAACTCCTAGTTCAGTGACGAACTTCTGAATCCAAATAGCTTCCTCAACAGCATCCGAAGCGGCTATGTACTCTACCTCTGTAGTGGAATCAATAGTGGTACTCTGCTTGGAACTCTTCCAGTTCACTGCACCTCCATTATAGGTGAAAACAAACCTGGTAGTAGACTTTCTTCATCCATATCTGACTGAAAGTCAGAATCTTTAAAGCTTGTAAGCTGTAAGTCACCTCCTATATAAAGTCAAGACTAAATCCTTAGTCCTTCTCAAGTACTTAAGGATAGCCTTAACTGCCACCCAGTGCTCCAAGCCTGGGATGGATTAAAACCTGCTAGTCATGCTAACAATATAGGTAATTTCCAGTATGGTATATAATATAGCATACATTAGGCTTCCTATAGCTGAAGCATAAGGAACCTTGGCCATCTCTACCATTTCCTCAGATGTTTTGGGCGACATCATCTTAGAAAGGTGGATACCATGCCTAAATGGTAACAATCCTCTTTTATGGAACTCTGTTAACTTAGTACATAAGTATTCACCTCCTTAATTTGATCTTAGAGTTTTAATACTTTTCCTATTTTGGTTCTCTACTTGGGGCTTGAACTCCTTGAACTTTTCAAATGATTCACTCTTGTTCTTCATAAGAAATAAGTTCCCATACCTTGATAGATCATTTATAAAGGTAATGAAGTAGTAGAAACCACCTCTAACCATTTCCTTAAATGGCCCACATACATCACTATGTATGATCTCCAATATATTACTGCCTCTTGCCATTTTTCCAACAAATGGTGATCTAGTCATCTTACCTTGAAGACAAGCCTCATAAGTTGGATCGGATGTGGATTCAAGATTAATTAAGATTTCCATCTTATCCAATAAATAGCAATCTTATTTTGTAGAACATAGGATCATATCAGATAGGGCTTTATTTAATGAGTTTAAATAAGCCCATAAGTTGTCTAGTTTGGTATGGAGTGGGCCTTCTCTAAGTGTAGAGAAGCCTATATGCTAATAACCTTAGCCCATATCCATTAAGTGTTAATGTTATCAAGGCTAAGGTCATCCATGTAACCAAACATAACCCACTCACTTGTAAAGGAAAGCCATGCATATAGATAGAGTATAAGATACTCAATCTATCAAATGCATGTAGCTTGAGTGTGAGACAATTAAGCTATAGCAATGTATGTGGCTTGATTGTGAGACACTCTTGCTATGGCTATGCATGTGGCTTGAGTATGAGATACTCAAGCCATTATCATATTGTTTATATTGATAGTTAGTGGAGTGTGCAGAGACAATAATCTAACTAATGCTAATGCACATTTGAGAGAAAATTTGATATTCTAACAAAAGTGAGAAAAAGGCTAGAGAGTGTCTTTTTCCTTCTTCTTCTTCAAGTGTAAAGAATATCAATATACATAAGTGTTGTGTGCTTTCTAGTCAAAGCTATTAGTGTACAAGAGTTGTACAAAGCCATTAGTATATAAGAGTTGTACAAGTACAAGACCATATCCATATGCATTGGAGGTTGCATCCTTGTTTCATACATTCAAACTTAGAGTGGCTCTAACAAGCTCTTAGGTCAAATAAGAGAGGCTTGTGGGTAGAGCTTCACCATTATTGAATATCATCATTGTGCAACTTGTGTGTTTCAAGCTAGAGGCTTCACATTTGGGGAGCTTAGAGCTTGTAGATCAACATCAACTAAAGCTTATCAATCATGCTACCAACTTGGAGCTTTATAAGTGTTTCCAAACCCTTAGTTGCTAGGTCTTATATTGTGAATGCATGACTTGATTATTTGTTGATGTATTATATTGTCCTAGATGCATGTTTAACTATGTAGTTGCCATGTGATATGATCTCTAGGCATCAATATGGTTCATATGTGATGCAATTCTTACATGCAATTAAAAATTTTAAATTTTCTCACTTTTGTTTTTTGCATGATCCACACTTCCCTTTAGATTGGGTGTGAGACCCTCAATCTATTAAATGTATATAGCTTGAGTGTGAGACACTCAAGCTATGGTAATGCATATAGCTTGAGTGTGAGACACTGAAGCTATGGCAATGCATGTGGTTTGAGTGTGAGGCACTCAAGCTATTATCAAATTGTTTTTTGTTGATAGTTAGTGGAGAATGTAGAAATAACCAACCACACACTAATGCTAATGCACATTTGAGAGCAAAATTTGATATTCTAACAATAGAGAGAAAAAGGCTAGAAAGTGTCTTCTTCCTTCTTCATCTTAAAGTGTAGAGAATACAAATACACATAAGGGTTTTGTGCTTTCTAAAAAAATCCATTGGTGTACAAGAGTTTTACAAGTTCAAGTCAATCATCCATTGGAGGTTGCATTCTTGTTTCATACATACAAGCTTGGAGGGGTTCTTATAAGCACCTTAGGTCAAAGAGGAGAGGCCTATGGCTAGAGCTTCACCAACCTTGGAGGTCTTCCTTGGGCAATCCGCGTGTTTCAAGCTAGAGGCTTCACACTTGGGGATCTTAGAGCTTGTAGATTAACACCAACTAAAGCTTATTAAGCATGCTACAAACTAGGGAGTTTTATAAGTGTTACCAAACCTTTAGTTGCTTGGTCTTGTATTGTGAATGCATGACTTGGTTGTTTGTTGATGCATAATGTTGTCCTTGATGCATGTTTAGCTATGTATTTGCCATGTGATATGATCTATGGGCATGGATGTGGTGTTATGTTTGATGCAAATGTTGCATGCAACCAAAAATTTTAAAATTCCGCACTTTTGGTTGTTATATGATCAACACTTCCTTCAAGTGGTATTAGAGCCTATTATCCCATTATTTACATGCTAAAGATTATGTTAATTGTAAGTGTTGCGATTAAATATATTGTTAGTTGTAAAAGTTGTGACTAAAGATGCTTAAATGTTTTTAAAAAAAAATTCTTGGTATTGTTTACAGTTTACTGTTTCACATGGTGCTATTCATAATTACTGTTCACTTTGATAATGTTCATAGTTTTACTGTTTAACTTTTCGTACTATTTTTCATAGTTTACTATTTTCATTTGGTACTATTCGTTGTTCATTATTTTCACTTTTTTGGTACTGTTCACTTTTTGGTAATGTTCACCGGTACTGTTCATGAAATATTTTTTTTCTTATTTGTTTAACTTTGCAAATATATGATAATATGCAAGAGTTGTTTTTTATTGAATGTTTGCTTATTATACATGCAAGGAATGATCATGGACTTAGTTTACATCTTATGGTTTGTAATAATAATTAATTTTATTATTATTAATTAATTTTATTATTATTATTTATGTAATTAAATGTTAATTACATAGTTTTAGGATGCAAATTTTTGCCTTAGTATGCCAAGGATTGAATGTAAATCACAAGAGTTGTGGATCAAGATTGAAGAGTTCAATTGGAGGCCCATTCAACCATCAAGGCTTGGAGGCAAGGCCCATGATGATGGTGATTGAGGAGGCTCATGGAATGAAGGCTTTTCTTAGGCTAGGCCCACTTGTAAATATTCTAAGTGTTAGAATAGGCTTAGGAAAGGCCCATGATCATTCCTTATTTGTGCATCCATTTTTCATGTTCAATGTATGTATATGATATGTATGTTGATGCATGCTATATATATGTGTGATATGTATATAGATGGATGGCATGCAATATGTATATGAGATATATATGTTGTAAAATGGCTAATGTGCAAAGTGAGACCTTAATTAATTAATTGACCCAAAAATCTTCCAACTAAATTTAGGTCTAGGCTTTCCATTAGAGCAATAACTTACTGTTAGGTTCTGGGTCACAAACACACAGTGAAAAATAAAAAATTTTGACCCTAAGAACTCCCACCAAGATCCAAGTAGTTTAGATTAAATCAATTTAGTTGAGTGTAGAATCTTACCAAGACGAGTTCTATGGCTAGATTGTAGGAAGGAAGAGAGGAGGTTCACTCCGATGACACCCTACCTCAAGCTTTTCATTGTCTTCTGTCGGAATACAGATGCAACCAAAGAGCAACATCCTCTACCAGTATCCATACGAATAGAACACCCCAAAATGATATTGGTGTGCTAACACCTTTCCTCTCAATTTTCTCTCTTTGTGTTTCTTTCTCAAAGAACGTATTTTGTGAATAATGAATGTGCAGAGAGCTCTTCTCTATATATGATATATATCTATATATATATATATATATCCATATAAATTAGGGTTTGAAGAGTCCTACTCAAATACCAAAACACCTTTTTGGTTATTATCATTATTTATTTCTATATTTATATATATATATCCAAAACTATTTTAGATAATATATATTAATATATTTTTACATTTTACACTTAATTATGTTAACTATTACCATAAATAAATTTTAACCAATTACACATAAGAGAGATAACTATCTGATTGGATTGATAAGCCCAATATCCATTTTGAGTCTTTTCTATATATGTGACCCTGTAGGTTCACACAACGTTGGCAATAGGCCTCTAATCCCATTGGTAGGCCATAAGTCATAAGTGGCCTCTAGCAAGACATTATGACTACCCAAGTCATGTGAAGGTCAGTATTCCGACATAACCTATTTAACAAAAATATTATAGTCCTTTTGTATATAATATCTTAGATTGAACACAAGGCATGGTTTATGTCATCCGTAATAATTTAATTATTTCTCAATCTTAATTAGACTAAAATTGATAACTTTTTATCAACTGATTTCAACCATGGCCATGCATTTACATTCAGTCTAATTTATCGAGGGGCCCATAAATATCCTCCCCATGATTAGTGAGGGACAACTTCCTTCTTGATCACTCAAACTCTTCACATGATTCATTTTATATCCAATCATAATCTATTACATCATCCTATTAAGGATAACATTAGAATGTGTCAAAATATAAAACTCATCATGCAGGAATCTATAATGATCCCAAGTTAGAGGACTATAATAATATCATTGCAATGAGAATAACTTATGACAATTATCCATGTAGTATTCTCATAGTGGGTCAATCCGGTACATCCTATGTACCTACGACTTAACTTTGTATCTCGCATACATGATCAGTAAAACATGATCATCAGTCAACCTCATACTAGTCTTTATTCATTATTTTCTTATAATAATAACCGACTAGGGATGATCTGGAATATAACTCATTTACCATATAAGAGTTTTACTATCAAGTCACACACTTGATAATCTTAAATAGAGTTAAACATTCATAGAATTCAATAGAGTCGATATGATAAAATACCTCTTTATTATAATGATGAAAAATAGACAAAGTCATAAAATGGCCATAATACAATTGGCCTAGGGCACATCAGTAACAATCTCCCACTTGCACTAGGCCCAATCAACATTGTATCTAATACCTATTGACCTAGTATGACTCTTATGCTTAGGTTGTGGAAGAGGTTTAGTAAGTAGATCAACAATATTATTATTTATAGGTACTTTCTATATCTTTATATCTCCCCTCTCAATGATCTCTCGAATGAGATGATAACGCCTGAGTATGTGTTTGGATCACTGATGCGATATAGGTTCCTTAGCCTGTGCTATGGCCCCATTATTATCACAGTATAAGTCAACTAGATTTGAAATGCTAGGAATAACACCCAATCCAGTAAAAAACTTATTGATCCAAACTGCTTCTTTAGCTGCTTCTGAGGCGGCTATATACTCAACTTCTGTTGTAGAATCGGTAATGGTGTCTTACTTTGAACTTCTCCAGCTCACCGTACCTCCATTCAAATAGAACACATAAATCAACTGTTATCGGAAGTCATCCTTGTCAGATTGGAAGCTGGCATCTGTGTAACCATTTATAGCTAGCTAATCTTCCTTCCCACCATACAGTAAGAATGCATCCTTAGTTCTTCTCAAGTACTTAAGAATGTTTTTAACTGCTGTCCAGTGACTTTCACCTAGGTCTGACTAGTATCTGCTCGTCATGATTAAGGCATATGGGACATTAGGTCGAGTACATAATATAGCATACATGATAGATCCAATAGCAGAAGCATATGGAATCTTACTCATGCGGTCTTGCTCATCTTGTGTTATTGGACACTCAGTCTTGCTGAGACTAATGTTATGTGACATTGGCAAGAATCATCTCTTAGAGTCTTGCATACTGAATCTATTCAGTACCTTGTCAATATATGTACTCTGACTTAGGCCAATAAGCCTCTTAGATCTATCTCTATAGATCTTGATGCCTAAAATGTAGGCGGCTTTACCTAAGTCTTTCATTGAGAAACAATTCCCTAACCATGTCTTAACATTTTGCAAAATAGGGATATCATTTCCAATGAGCAATATGTCATCAACATATAGCACTAGAAAAATTATTGCACTTCCACTAACTTTCTTGTAAACACAAGGCTCATCTTCATTTTGAATGAAACCAAACTCTTTGACTGCTTTATCAAAATGAAGATTCCAACTCCAAGAAGCTTGCTTCAATCTCTAAATGGATATTTGAAGCTTACAAACCTTTCCAGAATTCTCAGGACTGACAAAACCCTCAGGTTGTGTCATATACACATCCTCAAATAGGTTTCCATAAAGAAATGCTATTTTGACATCCATTTCCCATATTTCATAATCATAGTATGCAGCTATTGCAAGGAGAATAGATTTAAGCATCACTACTGATGAAAAAGTTTCGTCATAGTCAATACTATGTATTTGTTTGAAACTTTTGCAACCAGTCTTGCCTTGAACGTATGCACATTTCCATCCATGTCAGTTTTCTTCTTGAAAACCCATTTGCACCCTATGGTTTTTAAACCATCAGGTGGATTAATCAAAGTCCAAACTTGATTATCATATATGGATTGCATTTCTGAGTTCATGGCTTGAAGCCATTTCTCAGAGTCATAGCTACTTATAGCTTTTTGATAGGATGTGGGTTCATTTTGATCCACGATCATTACATCATTGCCATCTGTTAAGACAAATCCATATCTCTCAGGGGCTTGACCTATCCTATCAGACCTCCTTGGGCCTTGTGGTACTTGTGTAGGTTTAACAACTACTTGTTGATTCAACTGAGGTTCCAAAGGTGATTTAATGCTAATTTGTGTTTCTTGAATTTATTCAAGCTGAATCTTACTCCCATAAGTTCCTTTGGAAATGAATTATCTTTCTAGAAAGACACCATTCCGAGCAACAAACACTTTATTCTCAGAAGCATTGTAGAAGTTGTTAGTATAGATGTGCCCTAGGGCAATTCATGTATATAGACATTGTATATTTATCCCCATGGCAATAAAATATTCATTTGGATCAAAGTGTTTGTTTATTTGAATATTTACCCTTAGTACAATGTTAGATAAGTTTAT
>CATIWO010177776.1:0-20163 GCA_949673435.1 Macaranga tanarius
CTTTTACAATTTAATTCATTTAAATAATTGGAATATATATAAAATCCAATTTTAAACCATTAATAAAATTCTCCTTTAACTTAACCAAAATCGACAATTTAAAACAATTAATTTATAAAACTTCTTTTAAACTTTCATAACCAAAATTATTGTTATATTTAATAAACTATTCAAATAATTCAAATATATAATAAATAATAAAAATATTAAGAAACTCATTTAAACTTTTAAAATAATAAATAAATTCATTTTTCCGAAATCACTTTCGACCAATTAGAAATTACAATTTACTTATAAAAATATTATTTTCATACTTTTATTATTTAAATTAGTTTAAACATGTTAAATAAATTAAAAGTTTTAACTAAAATCAATAAACAATAAAATATCCATTTTTCCATAAAAATATATTTAAACATAATTTCTTTTAAAAATTTATATCTTAAAATCTACAAATAATTTCATAAAACTTATTTAGTAAAATTTAGTCCACACAATTTATAGTATTTATTAAAAATATAAAAAAATACCCGAGTCCGGAACAGTAACCCGAACACCGAAAATTCTAACAAATTCAGAAAATTATAAAAAATATATCAATGGAAAGCTCTTAACTTCTATTTCATTTCTTATAACTACCACAAAGTCTAATTCCTACTCAATTTAAAGAAATCAGCGAAAAACTCAGAAATCTTTTTACCTCAAATCGAGGTGGTTGCCGGCGTAGATCGGACGAACGGACAGCAGATTCACTATGCCCGGAGGACGACAAGCGCATAGGTACCAGCGGCGGTGGCGGCCTCCTTTCTGGATCTGCCGACGGAAAAATAAAAAGAAAAAGGAAGAGGGAGATGCTGGCCGGACATAGAGCTGCTGGCAATGGCTGGAGGTCGCAGGTGGTGGCTAAGGTGGTTGCTAGTGGTTTGCGCAGGCTGCTGGTGGCTGTCGGGAGAGGAGAAAAAAGATGGAGAAGAAGGAAAAAAATAAAGAAGAAAGAAAAGAAAAAAATAAAAAAAATAAAGAAATAGGGTTTTTGTATAATAAACTAAAATATATATATATATATATATTACTTTAAGAGTAGGAATTTATCAATGTAAATCCCTTCTTAAAAATATTTTTATCAAAACAACACTCAAACTTTTAAATGTAATCACTAATATCACAAAAATATATAAATATATGAAAATGTCATCATTTAAATAAAATAAAATAAAATACTCATTTAACATTAATTTCATAAAAATAATAATTAATACTCAAATTCATATTTTAATTTAATAAAAAAAATACAGATCATTACATAAATAAAAACTTTTGTTCGATATATTTGAAAATATTTTATATAAATATTAAATAATGTTAAAAATATACATTTAAACTTGATTACAAATACCCAATGTTGTGATGATGAGGATGGAGATGTCGACACCAAGTCTGCCTTTTGACCCACCTGAGGTCACAAGAAACACTCTCCAAGCTTTCTAATCATTCGAAGCCTGAAAACCACAATTTGAAAAGGAATGAGTTTGCGACTCAATAAGTAATTATTAAAATAAATATATATATAGTTCTTCACAAGAACTAGTAAATATAAAATAATTAAATTTCTATAAATGGACTACACGGACGTGTCTCTCCCCGTGTAGTCTACTGGACAAAATTCACAGTCGGAACATGGTCTGGAACACGGCTGTGTTTCGACCCGTGTATCCCACTGTCCAATTTACCATACACAAACACGATCAAGGATAAACTGTGTCTTATCCCGTGTATCTTTTTATCCAAAATTGCCACCTTAAACACGCCCGTGTCTTAACACACGGTCTGAGATACGCCCGTGTCTCGGGCTGTGTCCTCAACCTAAAATTCAATTATATAAAACTCCCAATACCTCACAACTATTTAACACTACAATACTATCAATAATAGCTAACATTTGCTAACATATACATATAGTTGTGTATAAATACACATCAACATATAACCATAATCATCTTTCCATTTCAAGTAATCCACAACCACAATTCTTACCCAATCCACATTCAATATATATATATATATATGTGTAACTCAATGCAATAATGCATGTTTATGCATGGTTATGCTTGTTAGTAATCCGGCCGGAATTATTAACACACATCACACACGTTCCACACAAAACTCACATTATTTTCTTTTCTTTTTCTTTTTCTTTTTTCATATATCCGTGGCCATTCCTAAGACTCTCTACCCAGCTCAGTCTCAGATCTCACACGTGCGCGTATATATATATATCATATAAATGGCCACACCTGAGACTCTCTGCCCTCAGGCCGTGGAGCTCAATCTCCACACACACATTTTCCTTACATCCTCACATTTCCCACATCATTACATTTCTCACATCATGCCATATGTATATATTTCATCATTTCATAATAATTCATGTTTAACCATACCACCTCAAGTGGCTTTCACAATTCAACATATCAAATTTGCATATGTACAATCATATCATCATAATCCAACATCCCTTTCATTTTCTCATCGTGAATCACAATTCACTTTTCTCACCACAATACATATATATTATACCACACCAAGTGGCTTGCACCTCACAAGTGCCAATATTCACAATGTATCATAACACATTCTCAATCAACCATTTCATATTCTTATCAACAATATATAGACATATTTTCATCATGCTTTCTCACAACAATAAATTCATATGTATATATATATATATTCTTCATGCCTTATCACAATAACATATTCATATATATCTATATATTCATCATGCTCAACAATTTTGCCACTTAAATGGCATACACAAATTAATATAGTTACGTAACTATAGTTACTTGAAAATCATTACATGTAAGCATTAAATTAATAATTACTTACCTCAAGCCTTCAACTCCTTCTAAAATAAAGCTCTCCTAGTGATTAGGATCTCCAACATCCTTATCAAAGCCTACACACAATTTATACATTAATTCACAAAGCAAACATGCCACTTGCTCTCAACTTAACAAAATGCCACTAAGTGTAACTCTATACTTAATGTTTAACACATCCAAATAATTCACACACACATTCAAAAATCATAAAAATATTACTGAAGGTAGATCTATGAGTCTACTTCAAATTTCAAATAGAATTACTTAATTTGAACATGTGTAGAATTAATTATGGATTTTTAATATAACTTGGATAAAACAAGCAAAACAGAGTGATAACATGAGTACAAAAATGTTTAGCTGTGCCAGTCACCCTAAATAGTAGAATCAACTCTGGCATAAAATATAAAAGTTATAGAGAATACTCTGAAGTTTCTATAACATCCAACCTTGCTTAATTTGGAGTTCTACAACTCCAGATATCACCATCTAACAAATGCATAAGAAAATTCACAAACTAACCTATATGCTACTATTGTCATGTTTGATACATAAGGTTTATGATGCTCTTATTAGTTATTGACATATCCTAAAATCACCAAATTCATACAGACTCTATCTAAATGGGTCTAATTTCAATACCAATTAAATTCACCCAATTATCACATGTAGAGAATTAATTATAATAATTTAAGCAATAACAGGCCTCACAGTGTGATAGAATGAGTAATAAAATGTCTGGCCTTATTTGACCAACATAACAGCTGAATTAGCTCAAACTAAAAATCTTGAGAGTTGTAGAGAACTCTCTGAAGTTTTCAGAATATCAAACTATGTTCAAATCAGAGCTCTACAACTCCATATATGGTCAAAATAGCCAGACTAAAAAACAGAACCAACATACCCGAATCTTCCAACATCAAAACCTAATTCAATTAACTAAAATAATTGTAAGACTTACCAAATATGATGTTCAAAAGGCTAATTGATCTTCTTAAACTCCCTAAAATCTTTACTAATTGAGTAAAGAAAATATAAAAATCTCCCAAAGCTATCAACAAATACCCTCACTTCTCTTATTCTCTAATGAAATATGAAATTCTCTACACTCTTTTCGCAACCACACACACACACATATACTCACAAACCTTCCAACAATAAAAATATACCATTTGCCCCCTCTAAAAGTCCCCACTAATAATTACTAATATCATGATATCTAAATAACAACAACAACAACAATAATAATAATAGATAATATCAACTATTATTTCTTAATAAAATGATAGTAAATATCACCATAAATACATCTATTACTTAATTAACTAATATTATATATATATATACACACACACACACACACACAAATATCTACACCAATCTCTACACACCCTTAATAACCTTGGATTATTACACAATAATCCTCAACTTTCCTCTCTTCTCTATTTCTGTACAGTCTCTACACCTTCACAATAAAATATACACACATAAACACCAACCAATCACAAGCTACCAAATAGCCTCCCCCAAAGTCCTCTCTAATAATTTCATATTATCACTTAATAACCATACAATAATAATAATAATAATATATTCTAATAAATTATAATCAAATATCATCACAAATAACCAATCAACTCCTTAAAGAAGTAGGCCTAATGCACAACACCCCCATAACATTATATTGCTACAACTAACTTTAAACTTACTTTTCAATTTGGTCCCTCTCTACAACCACATACGCAAGTTCAACTAATACTAGGTCCACTATCACATATACAATAAATGTAATACATACGTCATGATTATGTATGAAAAAGGGCGGGTGTTACATAAATAGATAAACATCTTAAAATAATAATAAAGGTAATTTTAAACTAATCAATATAAGTAGTTAAATAAAAATAGAGTAAAGTTAGTTAAACATAACTGTAAACCCAGTAGTCAAGTTATAGACATTCCAAATATGTATATCAAATCACAAATGATTCATTTAAACAATATATAATCAGGTAGTTGTCAATGTTATGGATACCAATCAGCACATTGAAGGTTTGAGCTAGGTATGCATACCATTTTCGTAAACCACTCAAAATAGCCCAAAACGCTTTTATAATCGCATATCATTGTATCCCAGATACATGAAATAATAATATCATATGAGTCGATGTGTTTCGGACACAGTCTTATATCACATTGAACCCTGCCGTACCCCAGGCACGATTTTACTGCAACCCCTTAATTATTAAATCATTTTCACATATCAGTAACACATTCCACCAGTAAATTGCATTCTCAATCAAGTACGGTTTCTTAGAAACAATCCTTGATATATAAAAATATTTCCAGTAGAATAATACTTTTCAAATTTAACACTTTCCTTCCAAAAATGCTAGAGGTGCCGCCCCAACCTTCACTGAGGCGCCGCCCTTATAGATTCAAACAGCAGAGGCACTGCCCTAATGGCTCACAGAGGCGCCGCTTATAAATTTAAACCAAAGAGTCGCTGCCTATTAAAGGCATAGATGTCTCGCCTCTATGCCTCAAAGGTGTCGCCTTTAAGGCTTAAATGGGCTGAGGCGCCGCCTCTAGCACCTTACAGAGGTATCGCCCTAATTTTCAAATCACAGAGGTGTCACCTCCTCAACACGTTTAAAATTTTAAATGTTTCAAATACCGGAACAAAATCAAATTCATTTAAATCATCCAAATACCAATTAAATCAAAACCATCAACAATAGAAAAATATGGGGTTTTGAAGAAGAAGATCCACTCACCAACGTCGTAGGTTCCTTCCTCCTTCTTCAGTTTTCGGTGTTGTTCTTTAAGGGTTAGAAGAAAGTTTTATTCTTTCTTTTCTTTTTCTTCTTTTTTTTCTTTCTTATTTTGCTTCTGGTACTAAAGTGGTACCAGAGAGCCTCCTTCCTCTTTCGTTGCAGAGGATGAGTGAGTTACCTCTCCCCTCCTCTGCAACCAACACGTCCTACAATCATCATTCATTTTTTTATTCTAATATTGGTGGATTTGGGCGGTTAATACCAAATTGCGCTTTGGTCCCTGAACTTAATTGTTTTTAATTAAGCCTTTCAATCAAACTTATTTTCTATATAATTTAGTCCTACCTAAATATAATATTAAATATTCGGGGATGGACCCGACAAATACTATTTAAAAAATCTATAATTTAATGTTAAAATAATATGACTAATAATAAAATCATTCATCAAGTGATATAACACGTCACTAATTATAATGAATTTACAATAAATTAAGTTTAAATGTATTTTTATTTTTATTATGAATAAAAATAAAAAATACGAGAATTTATATTTGTACGATATATTTTCATCATAGATCTTATATATATTTAATCTTTAATTTTCTTTTTTTTTTTGAACAATCCTTAAACTTTAATTTTTTTATACATTGAATCATTCCATCAAAATTTTAATTCTTATAATTTAGCATTTTATCTAATAAGTTCTTACAAAATATATAATTGAATTCCTATATTTCTAAATTATATTAATTAAATCCTTTCAGTTTTATGTTTAACCAATTAAATTCTTATTTTAAAATTTTTTTAACTAAATTATTAAAATTTTAAAATACATATTCTTTCATTATTTTTTATCTAGTTAAAATATAGGTTATCAATTCCTAATAAATTTTTATCAATAAAAGAATGCGTGTAATTTTCAAAAATATGTTAAAAAAGTATAATAAATATTTAATTTAAATATATATGATAAATATTTTTTATCTATTTCGATTCAAAAATATTTTAGTTAGTCATTAGCATTGTATACCTAATTCATAAATATATTTCACTAATTTAAAATCCTAATGAAATATTTTGTAGTTAATGCAACTTTTTAATATATGATAAATTTAAATTTTAGATTTTATTAATTAAAACATAAAATAATTTTAATAAATAAAAATATATTAACCAAAATAAAATTTTTCATTAACCAAATATTTTGAAATTAATACAATTCTAGAACTATAATAATTCACGCATATAATTTAGACATAAATGCTATAATTTATTTAATTTGTCTATCACCTAGCAAATATGAAAATTTTCATAACATTATTTAATATTTTTATAGATTCAACCAAATTAAAAGTTTTAATTTATAACTAAATGACTTACATGTAAATTAAATAAGAAAATAATAAAAAGATAATTATTTAAATTCTTAATAATTTTAGTTGGATTTAGTAAAAAAAAAAGTAAAATTGCAAATCTATTAATTAGGTATATAAATGTTAATGAATAATTAAAATATTTTTGAATCGAAATAGATAAAAATATCTATCGTATATATTCAAATTGGATTCTGATTCTTTATTAGTATAAATATATTAGAAATTAATTAATTTATAACTAAATGACTTACATTTAAATTGAATAAGAAAATAATAAAAAGATAATTATTTAAATTATTAATAATTTTAGTTGGATTTAGTAAAAAAAGAAAAATTACAAATCTGTTAATTAGGTATATAAATGTTAATGAATAATTAAATTATTTTTGAATCAAAATAGATAAAAAATATATATCATATATATTCAAATTGGATTCTGATCACATATACATATTTCTTTATTAGTATAAACATATTAGAAATTAATGACCTATATTTTAACTAAATAAGAAAATAATGAAAGAATACATATTGTTAGGACTTTAATAATTTAGTAAATAATTTTAAAATAAAACTTAATTAATTAAAAATTATAAGTTTTTAGTTAGTACAATTTAAAAATATAGAGATTCAATTATATATTCTTAGTTAGTACAATTTAAAAATATAGAGATTCAATTATATATTCTCTATGGATATAATTGGATATAATTTTAAAATATAAGAATTAAAATTTTGATAGAAGGATTTAATATATAAAAAATTAAAGTACGAGAATTCAATAAAAAATAAAAATTTAAAAATTTAATGTCTACAAATAAATGCAAAGGATTCAAACTAAAAAACAAAGAGTTATTGCACGCAAAGAAAAAAATAGTTTTTCCTTTTTTTCATTTGGATAATTACATAAAAAATTATAATTTTTTGTACCATTTGTAAATAAACTGTAACCTAAAATATCCCGACATTTACCCTCAATATTTCAAAACCTATTACTATTTGTTAAAAAACATTAAACGGACAGTTAATGTGTCCATGATGGAGACTATTTTCAATATTTTTTGGCAACGGAGCCCATAAGTGCTATGTGAATTTAAATAATTACATAAAAATTTATTTATTTTACTAAACTTGCAAAATAAACTCCAATCATATTTTCTAACTGTCTCAGCTCTTCATCTATTTTACTTAACAAATAATTGATGTGTACGTTAATGGAGCTTACTTTTTAATTTTTATTTTCAAAATGGAACTCACAATACTGAATAAATTGAAGTATTGCTACCTCTAACAGAGGATTGATTTTGATAAATTTTAAAATATTAAGAATAAATATGTAAGAAAAATAGATTATAATTTCATTTGCACGTGATACAAAAAGATTAAGATTTTTTTGTAATTTGCCTTTTTCCTTTTCTTTGTTAAAGTGTACGAAATTTTGTTAATCATATCATATAATGTTAATGTGTAGGCAGACATCTCAATTGTCAAAGAAAATTTCTCCTCTCACCAAGACACCAACCCACCACTAACAACAGAAGTGGGTCCGGTACGTGCTTCGCCAATCCCCTCCACTAGTACCAAATTCAACCAAACCCAACAAAAGTACCTGAAACCAAATTACTGCTAGCGGTATTGCTTGCACTTGTTTAATTTCCAGTTTAACTTTTCTTTACCACCCATATAATAAAGGTCCATTGTCGCCAAGAAAAATCATTAAATTCTGGATCTGTTGTAGATTTCCCTTCATTTGAGGCATCTCCAACGGCGATTTGCGTCTCCTTTTGGCGTGGGAGCACTCCAACCCCACCGCCAAAATCAGCACTAATTTGCTGATTGTAAATAGTGTCTCAGCAGTAAATACTATTCATTTTTTTTATAATTATAAAAACATATCCAAAAATAAATACATAATATATTTTTTACATTTAAAATATTATAGAATAATTTATACTTTATATTATTTAATATCCTTTTTCGTGATAATTATTTTTGTTCATTTTTTAATTACAAAATATAAAATTATTTGATTGTATTATTATTTATATTTTCAAAATTAATAATTTTTGTCATATATTATTAATTATATGTACATAGTATATTCATGAATATTTAAAACATTACATGAAAACATAAAAATATATGACATTACATAAATATTTAAAACATTACATAAACATTAAAAATATTACGTAAATATGAAAACATCACACAATTTCTAAAAAACTACATAAATATTACGAAAATTACATAAATATGAAATATTTGAATAATCTGGTAAATCAGTTCTAGATCCACCAATATTATCAAAATCATTAAAATCATTAGATGCAGAAGGAGGTGGTGGTGGTGGTGGTTGATGCTGTGCAGATCTCTTTTGTATAATACGTGTTTGTTCAGCTTCAATAAATTCACGCATAGTAGGATTTGCAATAGTATTCAAATCCCACATCAAAATTCTATTTTCTTCTTTTAATTCTTTCACTGCAGTATGTTTGTTATATGCTTCTAATCTATCTGAACTGCTTTTCTTCAAAATCTCTCTAAGCTTTTTATTTTCTTCTTTTAGAGTATTGATGACAGTTGAAGTTGTTCATCATTTTTTCTCTTTAACTTGGCTTTTTTAATGCCAATAGGGCGTTCAGATGATGAACCACCAATATTTGAATCATCTAAATTAAGAGAAAATAATGATAAACTAGGAGATTTAGGTACATGCGAATCAGGAGCAGGATTATCTGATTCTGATGAGGCATAATTCATTTTTTGCATACGAGATTTGTCTTTTGCAGTGCTGACATGATCTTTAAACTTTTCGAAATCCTTCATAATATCCCAGACATGATCAAATTTAAACCCCTTTTTATAATTACCATCTTGCATAAGTAATATCCTTGCACGATTTAACTACATAATAGCATAAATGTTATGTTTAAATTTATAATAATAATAATACTCACAATATCTTTTTCTGAGGCACCACTAGGATTCAAATTTTTCACTTGTCTTATGCATGCCTTTAATTTCCTCACTGCTTTCTCTATTGTCTGAATTCGACATTGTACAGATCTTTTGTTGCGATAATCCCAACTCTCACCCTTTGCTATATTATATGATTATTCAACTCGAGACCAAAAACCATCGGAAGTCTGATGTACACCCGCAATAGGATCCTGAGAAATTTCAATATACACTTGACATAAAAGAATATCTTCCTCAACACTATATCCAGAAGCTCGAAATGACATTTTTTTAATTAGTCAGTGTTTGGAGGATTCTAGTAGTAAGAAAATATGAGTGGTGTAGTATATAGAAATGCAGATGTGATCATATTTATATAATAAAATGGATGAAAAAATTAGATAAGAGAAATCCAAATGACTAAAATATACCATTGGATGGATTTTATTTTCATCCAACTGTTGGATAAATGTTTTTAATATTATCATCATCTCAGACATCAGATGAATTTTATCCACATCTTAACCATTGGATGGATTTCATAAGCATGTTAATCGTCAGATGAATTTTATCCTTTTATCAACCATTGGATTAACTTTTTCAATCTTATCCTCATTTCAGCCATCGGATAGATTTTATCCTTATCTCAACCGTTGGATAAATTTTATCATAATATTAACCGTCGGATGAATTTTATCCTTATATCAACCATTGGATTAACTTTTTTAATCTTATCCTCATTTCAACCATTGGATGGATTTCATTCTCATCTCAGTCGTTAGATTAAATTTTATATCTTATCATTATATCAACCATCAGATGTGGTCTATCTTCATCTCAACCGTGAGATGGATTTCACCATTATATTAACCATCAGATGAATTTCATTCTAATTTCAACCGTTGGATGAAATTTTTAATCTTATCCTCATAGCGACCGTTGGATAGATTTCATCCTAATTTGAGCCGTCAGATTAAATTTTGAACTTTATCATCTTAAGATATTTTTTTTTATAAATATCATCATATATTATGGAAAAATACCATAACATCAAAAAAAAATTTTGTCTCTTCAAATTACTCATATTGCAAAATTTAAAAATGAATTTTCATATTGGAAGTTCATCCAATATTGAATTTTCATCATCTGATGATGAAGAGAGCAAATTAATGATAGATGAATGGGAAGCAGAAGAAGGTATTATTCAGCAAGCAATTTCTAATAATGATCTATTGCACAATATCTCAATCAGCCAAACAAACAGGTTACTCATGGTGGTTCAGTTCCAGGCCATATAGTGATCCATCGTGATCGTGAAGCTGCTGATCGTAATCTGTACAACGATTATTTTTTTGATAATCCACTGTACAATGATGATCTTTTTCGTCGCTGATTTCGCATGTCTCGAAATTTATTCCTTTGTATTATCGATGCAGTCAAAGGTCATGACAATTTTTTTGAACAACGGTGTGATGTGCTAGGAAGATTTGGATTGTCATCTCTACAAAAGATAACAGTTGTGTTCCGGATGTTGGCATATGGTGTACCAGCAGATGCTACTGGTGAATATGTAAAAATTAGGGAGTCAATGACAATTGAAAGTATAAAGAGATTTTGTCGTGCTATGGTCAAAATTTTTTCAGAAATATATCTCAGAGAACCTACCGCAAATGATATTGCTAGGCTACTTCATATTGGCCAGCAACATGGATTTCTAGGATTGTTAGGCAGTTTAGATTGTATGCATTGGAAGTGAAAAAATTATCCAACAGCCTGGGCTGGACAATATACAGGACGTAGTAGATCATCGATAATTATTCTTGAAGCTGTAGCTGATTATGATATTTGGATATGACATGCATATTTTGGCATGCCAAGTACCAATAATGACATCAATGTGTTGTAGTCTTCTCATTTAATGTCCAATCTTACTCAAGGTATAGCTCCTCCTTCTCATTATGTAATTCAAGGAAAAGAATATCATATAAGTTATTATTTAGCTGATGGTATATATCCAAAATGGTCCACTATTGTGCAAACAATTCATGAATCACGCGGTCCAAAGAAAAGATATTTTGCAATGAAACAAGAGGCATATAAAAAAGATGTAGAGCGTGCTTTCGGAGTTCTGCAATCACGTTTTGCAATTATTGCTGGTCCAACACGTTTTTAGAGAAAAAATATGTTACATGATATAATGACTACATGCATTATCATGTATAATATGATAATTGAAGATGAACGTGATCTGAATGCCACAATTGACGAAGCCTTAGAAGCTCTAGCTCCAACAGTTGAAAAAGTAGAGATTGAAAAAGTAGAGAATGAAAATATCCGATTTCAACAATTTCTTGCTCGACATAAAAAAATTAAGGACAAAGATGCTCATATTGCACTTCGCAATGCACTAATACAACATTTGTGGGAGCAATATTGCAATTCACAACAATTAATGGATATTAATATTTTATGTTTCGTAATTGTAATGTTATTTAGTTGTAATATTTTTATATATAATAATTAAATGAATTGTGTGATATTTATTTTGCTATTATGTTTACAAAATTGTAGTTTCAGTTATATAAAAAATAAATTAATATTTTCATAATTTAATTACATTTTTATTAATATAATTTAAATATTTAATTATATTTTATTTATATATAATATTATTCATATTTAAATTGGATGAATATGTAAAAGATAAAAAGTATGAGTATAATTTGTAAAGATAAAAAAAAGTAAGGAAGTAATAAAAATAAGAGAAATAAAAGAATATACAGAGAATATTTTTTGTGGTGTAGAAATTGGTGTTATGGGTTGGAGATCAAAGTACTGTAGATACAGTAAATTAGTGCAAAATTTGTACTATTTTGATATTTTAGGTTGGAGATGGCCTGAGGTAAGTTAGTCGCTTTAATTTTTTTATACGTATTTTTTTAGAGAAAAGTTCACAAATATTTTAATTCTGTGACTGAATGATAAATCATTGATCCTAAACAAGACTTTATGTACAAGGCTACTCAAGGCATAGGCCATTAAAGCTTATACCGAGGGCCCCATATATGGGCCCTATATATATATAACCTTTAATTAGTTATTTTTAATTTAAGTAAAAAGTCTCTTAAATACAGTTTTTTTTTTTTTGAAGAATCTTAAATAAAGTTTTAATTCTATTATTTTTTTAAAAAAATAGCCATTTTATTTTATTCACAAATAAATTTATTTTATAAATAATTACTATTAGCTATTTAAAATAAATTTTATTCAATAGTAATTGAAGAAAAATATAAATAAAAATATAATTTTAATAGAAAATATTTTTAACAGATCATTGGCTATATTCACTAATTTTAAATAAAAATTTTAATTAATATTTTGAAATAATAAAAACATTATACTTTTAAAATTTTCCTATTTTTTATGTTGTATCTCCTTATTTTTCAAACAAATTATTTGCTAGATAATTTTATTTTTTTCAACTTTTAAAATTTTTCTATTTTTGAAGTTTAAGATATTCATAAAAATATATTATAATAATTTTAATAGCATCTTATTTCAAAAACAGTTAATATCTAACAAATAATAATTAATTAGTAATTTTAAAGATGAGAAAAGTAAAAAAAAAATCGCCTAGGGCCACAACTACTCTTGAGCTAGCCCTAACCGTATGTGCATTTTATATTTCGATTTTGATCAAATTCAAATTGTGTTAGAATTGCAATTAAAATAGTAAATTATGATATTTTTATCAACTTTTAAAATTAGATTAAAATTAAAACACATTGAAAATATTACATTTTTTTGGCACCAATATATCTACAATAAAATAATATAATCATCCATCAAAAATACTATTTTTTAAACTGAACCAGGAACACTAGAACCCATTAATAAAATGGATCAAACTAAATATTAGATGAACCATAGAGTGCCCATTTGCTCAACTCCTGAGAGAACTGGTAATTCCATAACATTTTTTTTTATATGTCTGTTGTATATGTAAATTATCCTTAAATCCATTTAACATAATTATCATAATAGAAAGAGTTTTAGTAATGTTATCCCGAAATAGCCAGAACTTTTTTAATCCAAACAACTATTGATGATAACGGTTATTTAAAAAAAAATTTAATATTGAAACTTTTTTTTTTCAATCTATGTATCTTTGTATTTCCAATAAAAAAAAATCTATATATCTTTGTTATCTCAGTTGTTTTTCTTCAAAAAAAAAAAACTATATATCATTATTTGAATTTTTTTAATATTTTAACTAAGATATTCTCGTTATAATTTCTGAATAATAGGCTTTTATATTGAATTCTATCATCAATTAATTTTAATAAATATTATTCAAATTATACAAATACTATTCAAGTAATCCTTGCTTTTATATGAATTAAACACAACTTGATTTTCGTTGGGACGTTAGCATGTCAAGATTCAAACTTCAGTATTAAAAAATCAGTTTATTTGAAAATTGGATTATGTATCAAGTAACTAATAATCTCGTTAAAATTATTGTCAAAAAAAAAAAAATCGTTAAAATGATTGAACCAAATATTTCAAGAATTGTAATATATAATCTATAAAAAAATTATTCGAACAACAAGACTGTTGCGGTTAACTACTGGTAGCTGATAAATATAAATTGTTTGGTGAAATTCTGTTAGTTGTTATTATTAGTATGTCAAATAACCTTTAGGAGTATAAATTATCTTTAAATATAATTTGATACATCTCGAATAATATTGTTTAATTATGTAAATTATTTAAAAAATATATAACAATATATAATAATTTATTATTTTTAATTTATTTATTATTAAAATTATTAATAGAAACTATTTGAAAATTAGCGTTAAAATGTAAATCTTGTTAATATAAATTTTTTAAAAATATTATAGATATAAATATTATAATGATTTAATTGCTAACTATAAATTAAAATAATATTTATTTTATCATGAATAACAAAAAAAAAAATCAATTTTATGCATTTAATTTTAAAAATTTAGTTGTTAATTATTTTTAGTAAGGGTAATATAGTCTAAATACAAAGTAAATTTAAATTAGTTATTAACTGTTGGAAAAAAAAAGTTATAAAATAGAATTGATAAAATTCGTAGCTATTTTGGATAAGGGCAAAGGTACATTTTTGCCCTTAATGTTTACTCTAAGGCTCACATAAGCCCCTCAACTATTTTTAGGATCACTTAAACACAAATTTTATGTTTTACTGTAGTCTAAGCCTCTCAGTTAACTGAAGAAATAACGGCCGTCAACTCTGGTTTATGTGGAGACTAATTGGCTTCCAAATGAACATTCGTACTATTCTCTTTTCTTCTTTGTTTCTGCTGCTTGTTTTTTTTTTTTTCCTAAAATTTCACTACCACTTAGCTTCTCACCATCTTTGAATAATAGACAAATGCATGATGTTGCTAGGTATTTTCTACTATGGCAGTAATGGAAAGGATTAGAAAGCTCTCAGCAGAAAACTTGATCTCTCGTTTAGAGCAAGAATTAGTTGATTGTGATACAAGTGGTGTAGATCAAAGTTGCGAAGGTTGTGAATGTACTTATGGATGATACATTCGAATTTATCAAACATAATGCATGGAGGACTAACTACTGAAGCTAAGTACTCTTACAAAAGAATTGATGGCACATGCAACACCAATAAGGTAGCAAATCCTGCAGCCAAGATTACTGGGATGAAGAATTGAAGATGTCTTTGCCAAAATTGCTACCATTAGAGGCAGGTGAATCTTAAAGATATTGAACCAATTGACTTGTCATCAGAGGGGATCAAGATTGAACAAGTTGTTAGAGGCATCGATGGTAATGGTTGCGGCGATTTTGGCCGTAGCGGTAGCAGTGTTGGTGGAGGAATAGAAGGAGAAGGCAGCAGTGGTGGTGAGGGAGCATCGTCGGAGGAGAGTGGTAGTGAGAAGTAGAAAATGGCATTCTTTGTCACAGAAGTTGACTCTTGGCTACAGTGCTTTTGTTAGAAGTAAATATTTCTTTGCCTTTTTTTTTCTTCTGCAAGTTGTGTTTTTTATATATTTGGAAATGGATTATGAAATATAAGGAATTGTTAGGCATATAGTATTAAATTATAAGTTAAAAAGTATGATTCTTTATATAATTTCACTATTTGAACATATTTTGAAATATTAAGTATCTGAATGTTCTTGTCCTAAAACACATTTCAATTTTTTTTTTTGGAATTGTTTCAACCATTTGGGATGCCTCTTTTAAAAACAAATGCAAAGCTGAAGCTTTATGTGCCCAGCTACATAGAGAGGGTTATGTAGATGCTTGTATATATCACAGTTGATAGTGATGCTTTCTGGTTTGGTGTTAAATATGTTGATGCCTTTGTGTATGTATATATATATACACTCATGTTGGTGATGGAATATTGAATGTTCATATGTGCTTTGAAGGCAATAATGCATATGGGCAGGGTGAGACAAGTGACAATGTCATTGTGTACATAAACTATTTGAATACTACCATGACTCATCATAGCATCGTTGGTGGTGGAGGATTTATTGATTGAAGAGAGGCAATTATAAAATTTTCTCATGTTCATGGGTCCCACTTACTAGTAAGTTAACGACAATGTTTATATAAGGGCTTGAATTACATAAAAACATTAATTTTTAAGTTTTTTGACCCTTAATTAGTTGAAGGGCTTATGTGAGCCTTGGAGTAAACATTAAGGGCGAAAATGTACCTTTGCCCTTTGGATAAAAACAATCATCAGTTGCTTATTTAAGAATCTCACAAAATACCTTAAATGTAGCTGATTGAGGAAAAATCTCTATCAGCTACCTAAATCAGTTGAACCAAATACCTCCTTAATTATGGTCATTAATATATATCATAGGTATTGATATACAAGGATAATTAATGGTTATAATTAAATAAAGATTATCTAACGGTTCCAATTCCAATTGTATTTATACGAATGTTTGCACCTTAACAAGAGTCTAATTTTTAAGTATAAAAATATTTAATTGAGGAAAGTACATTTTTTATTTTTGTGATTTTACATTATGACAAAACTAGTCTTGTAATTTTTTACGACATTTTAAATATCTATATTTTATACATTTTAGTATCATTCTAAATTATATCGTTCAAAATCATAATATGAATTGTTAAATAGATTTTGTTTTAAAATTAACATTAATGGATTCTTGCAATCAAGTGTTTGAATTTTGAATAATGAGTATATTTTAATACTTTTGACCGATTTACTATTGACTGTATGCTGATTAGGTTCAAGTAGACTCCATTTGTACTTACTAGGTGCACTATGTCATTTGCCACATCTACTAATAGTTTACTTTGACAAAATTACCTTCATCTTCCACACAATAGAATTTAAGAACTCAAATTTTTAAACACACAAAATAAGTACATAGTTTAAAGTGAAGGGAGTCCTTTTGCAATTCTAAATCTAATTTGTATTTATTTCTTCGATCAACTTCAAATTCCAAAGAAGAAGTTGAAATTTTATAACCTAAATCCTCAAATCCTCCAAAACTTAAACTATACTTTCTAGTCACCCCTTATAGATCAAAATCCAAAATCAGATTCAATAAACTTAAAATACCCACAAGCTCACTAATAATAAAATTTAAAAACAATAGGTGATGTAACAGTTGTAGAAAGCCCTACCTCATTTGTTTGCAAATGACAAGAAAAGGCATTAGACATATTTACAACGCTTCTGGTAGAATTGATATCATATATTGCATTAACTATGCTCGCCAAATCCCTTTGCCTATCCACAATAATCTAAAACCTTCCTAAGTATATTTGTAAAATTCATAATCCAGAAATATCGCAATACTTATCTTCTCGAGGATTGTGATAATTGAAGCATCATCCAATCTAAAAACCAAAATCTAAAATCTTTATGTTGTTTAGCAAATTATTGGCTTAATGTTGTTATGAACAATTTTTTGGATGTGAATATATGGCAAACCCATGAGGATTTGTTAAGCAATTTTTAGTAAATAGGACTCATCAGTTTTGTCTAGGAGGATCAAACTTCGACCCTCTTAGTCTTGGTCCAATACATCTAGGCATTTAATGATGTTTCATTGGTTTGAGGCCACTTAGGTACTATACGACAAGGCAAAGGATATGGTAGCAATAAGGTTGAGTTGATTAAGTTCGCAAGTTTCACTCATTTAAATAGCCAAGGCCTATCTTTGGTTCCATAAAGGCCTCAATTTAGGAATGAGAGAAAGATTTAAAAGTCCTATCGTTATTAAAGCAATTACATCCTCTCCATCAATAATTCCATTTGGAAATATCTCTTTCTATGAATTAGTTTCCTCGCCATCAATTGTTGATGCAATTGCAACCCAATTAATGTCATGATGTATTTTCCTCCGCGAAAATACTCCCTTCTGAAGGGGATCAATTGCAACCATCTGGATAGGGCAAAAGCGTGGTGTGAGCACATATTCGGAAATAGTAAATTTCAAAAATTTTACCTTATTACAGCCCTTGTATAAAGGTAAAAATCCCAAACCCAAGATCGCAAATCATAAATCTTTCATATAGACAACAAGATCAACATCAAATAAACCAAACAAAGCAACCCACATGAGTTTAGTAATACTTATAAACTCTAAATATCAGTAGCACACTTGACAAGCTTTATGTTATGGTTTATATGGATTTACAAGCTTTTAACTCCCCAAGTGTGAAGTCTCTAGCTTGAAACTCATGAGCTATACCAAATTGACTTCAAGCTTTGACAAGCATCCACCCGCAAGCTCTTTTTTTAGGTGACCCCAAAACTTACTTAATGATATTTGAAAGTTTAAATAATGTAGAACTTGTTGGAACCTCTAATAGTTAGAAATGGATGATGAAGGAAATATTGTACAACTCTCATACAATAATAGACCTTTTTGTTTAAGAGCTCACAACACTTGTTGTTAGACATTTGCATGATCATTAATCTAAATCTTAGTTTTGATTTTAATAAACAATTTTGATTATCTAATACTTTCATTTAAGTATGATTATAAGCTAGATTGTTCTCAAGTGTTAAGGACAATGTGCATTGATGGTTGAAACTCAAATAAGTCCTCAAGACATCATTTCAAATGTTGGAACAAGCTTTTAGTTAAATTTAAATCTTCATTAAATATTTAAGATACCATTCACAATGTTCTTTGAAGTCCCATGGAAGTGCACAATAAATTTGGAATCAATCGGAGCTAAAATATACAAGTTATGTCAAGTGAATTGAGTTGGATTAACTCAAATGTTGGAGCATATTTTTGGGTGATTAAAGGCTTTATAAATCACTTAAAATGTCCCTAAAATTGTTCCTTAAAGTCTTATGAAGTTGTCCCTCAAGTTTGAGGTCAATCAGAGCTCAATTGTACAAGTTATGTCAAGTTTCGTAAGGAGGCTGCACTGCTCACGAGCCAAGTCATGACCGGGAGCTCGCTAGTGAGTGTCATGCTGAAAAATTAACTAAAATCAATAGGGATGCTTACGAGCCATGTCACAAGCCACTCTGGCTCATGAGGAAGCCGTTGTATGCTCAAATCTCACTCTAACAGCTAGTTTTTGACACTCACGATCGTGAGCAAGCTTCCCAGCTCGTGAGGAAGCACCTGATAGATAAAAAGGTCATCTTTTGAAACACAAATTAAAGGAACATATGGGGCATAATTTCTACCATATCTAACAGCTAGTTTTTGGCTTTCTCTATAAATAGAGATGTAAAAAACATATTAGAAGTTGCTCACATTCATTCTCTCCAATTCTATAACATCATTTGTGCTTACTCAGTTCTTTGTAAAATCATTTTTATTCTTGTTCTTGTTGAGAGAGTTAGTTTTATGTATAGAGTTAGGAACTCTTTTTATCTACTCTTTCTTTGGGGTTTGAAGAATTGGGTAGTGAGGTTCTTACTCTTGTTGGTTTGTGTTGAGCCATATCAAAACACATTGATTGTGAAGGTTTTAAAGTGAGCCTTGAAAACTCTTGTTATTGGTTTTGTGTTGAGCCAAGAAAAACACTCTTGTTTATATAGTTTGATCAGTTGAGCTTTAAAACTCATCTTATTGTAACACAATCTAATAATAAGATTGGTGTTGGTGTTGAAAATCCTAAT
>CATIWO010177804.1:0-16340 GCA_949673435.1 Macaranga tanarius
ATGCAACAATAATATATATAGTTATTATTAATTTGTTAAATATTAATTTCAACTATATAAGCTAAAAATTAAATTATATAATTTCAGTTAAAACTACATAGTTTTGATCAAAACTACGTAGTTTTGCATTATAATTCTAGGATATATAAGAAATATTAAAATAAACCCAGAACCGATTATATATATATTTGTGTGTTTGTGTGAGTATGTATATTTTAAAAATTTTACAAATAGTTATTGTGGACACATGGTCCGGCCCGGCCCGCGAGGCAAAAAGCCCAATGATGAAAGTTTGTAATTAAACCCAATTTGCCAAAGGATTGGATTCAAACCTACTTGCGAGAGAGAACCCATAATCGTGACAAGCCCAAATACTCAGCCCAACCCATAAACCAGTACATTCAGCCCAAACCAGATAAAGCCCATTAAAAGCCCACATTTCGGCAATGAGGCGCACACATCCTTGTCATAGAGGCGCACGTCTCTTTAATGTAAAGGCGCACGCCTTTGTCAGCAGAGACATACGCCTCTTTGACACCTGTAGCAAAAAAAATAAGTTATAGAACGTGGATCGCTCCACGTTCTATAACGTTGCATTAACTCCCAACGTGGGGAGTTAATGAGGGAAAAAAGCTTCAGGCCATGTTAAAGGAGGGGAGGAAGGTAGGTTGAAGGGGATTGGGTTTTGGTCTGGGAAGAGGGAGAAAACAAAAAAAAAAAAGAAAAAGAAAAACAGAGAGAAAAAAAAAACGAGAGAAACACCAGAAAGAGAAAAGGAAGCAAGGGTCTGAATCCAACCCAGAGGCAAGAAGTGGCGATTTGAAACCTGTCTGAGGGTCAAACAATTTCAACAACAAGCTTCACAGTAACTTTTTTATTCCTTTTTTTAAAGTTATTTTCTTTCTTCCTTGTTTGATTTTTACTTTGATTATCTGGTATTTTATATGTTATAGTGCATAATTTAATATTAGTGTTTTGATTTAACTCATTTATGAATATTGGCTATCGGTTTAAATCATCATTTATACTATTTTAAGAATCTGTCGATGTGAATTTTACCTCTGTCTAAAACCAGAGGGCGTGCGTCTGTTCGATAAGACGCACGCCCCAGTATGTAGAGGTGCACGCCTCTACAGTTTTATTTTTTTGAATTTTTGATCGTTAGTAGAGCATGTGTCTGTATTCAGAGGTGTGCGCCTCTCTCTAGAGAAACGCACGCCTATGTAACGCAAAGGCGCACGCCTCTGAGTTTTAGGATAATATTCTTTTTATTTCATTCTTTTGCTTAGTTTATGCCCCTTGAATGATTTAATTTCGCGTTATAGTGCCTACCTTAATTTATGGTTTGCCATTTGCAATATTTAATAGTTTATTTTTATTGGCTTTGTTTGTTTATATTTGGACAAAAGGTTGTAATCATTTCTCCTCCGCTCTATTTCTTTATTTTATTGTATTTTATTTTATTTCGTTCTATTTATTATGTACAAGGGTTGTAATCATTTATCCTCCCTCCTTTTCTTTGTATGGTTTATTTTTATGTTATTTATTTTAATTGTGGATTGTGAATGCTTTAACCAATTAAATTGCATGAAAATGGACTAATACCAAATTTGGACTAAATTGTAAAGTTTGGAAATTGTTTGAATCAAAACAACCATTTGAATGTAATTCAAGAAATAATTAAATAATTAAAAATAATAAAACATAAAACACAAACGGAGGCCGATCGCAAGATCGGGTGGGCCGCTAAAAGTCCATACCCAATTTCCGGACCCAATCTCTAAGGACGGCTGCTGGGCTTTCTCTGTGGAATCCAGTTGCTGTAAAGTGTGTCCCGAGTTTTATCCGGGTAGTGACTCCCAACTCTAACTAAAGCCTATAAAAAGGCTTAAAGTTGTATTTCTAGTGGGCCCTGAGCCCATACAGTGTCGTGGTCGCCGAACACTTGGGCGCGCGCTGAACCCCGCCACCTACAGTGGTGACTCCACTAGGGATAGAGCAACTGATTCCAGTGTTTTGTGTTTTATTATTTTTAATTATCTAATTATTTCTTCTGCATTTGCATTCACTACACCATTTTCACATACCGTGCACACAGTCCCTATTAAACCGACAATAGTTGTTGCTTCGCTGCATGTGTTTCATTCAAACCTGGTGGTGGAGTATATAATTATTATCACTCACAGTGTAGTACGAATAAGTACGTCGTTTGGACCCTTGAGTGGGGAGACGGAAAAAAGTATATAACAGACTGTGGGAGCCTTCGACTATACCTGAGACTCAGCCCATGTAGAGCCCTAGCAACTACCTTTAGGATTTTCCTAAATGCATGTGTTCTGTTGCCATATAGTAGTCTCATTCATAAAGCCCAAGCCCAATAATGATGGATCATTTTAGATTGGTCTTATGTCCTTCTATTTTGGCCCGCTATGTTGGACTTTGGTTTTATGGAGAAACATACTACCTATTTGATGCCATATAGTAATCTTGCCTATAAAGTCCAAGCCCAATAAGCGTGGATCATGCTTATAAAAGTTTTTTAAAAGGTCAATAAAATTGAACTTTGGCTTTATGAACAAGATGTACTACCAACATCTTGAGAGATATGCATGTACGTCAGTTTTGTTATCCCCTGCTGATAATTAAAACCCAGGCCAAAAATCCTAAGTAAGAGACTCACCTTGAATACATGTGTGGAAAAAATAAGGTTGGAAGGTTTCGTTATTGAGACTTGTGTGTGTTTGTTATTTGTGTGTTTGTTACTTGTATATTTGCTTTGAAAATTCTTTTAATAAAAAAAAACTAAAAATCATCTGCATATCATGCATACACGTCATGTATATTTCTGACCCCTTATTTTACAGTCATAGATCCTACACCGCTTGTTTGGATGAGTACCAGTGACGGCCGTCTAGTCAGATCCACACCACCAGTTCAAGCTACAATGTCAGACAACTTTAATATGGAAGCTTTCAAGAGACAGTTGAAAGAGGAAATAACTGCTCATACCCGTGATATAATCCAGGAAGTAATAGGAGAAATGCTTCAGACTGCCAGACAAAAATAACTGATAGATCTGGAAGAGGATGATGTAGTTATCGGGAAAACTAGAGATCGAGAGAGGGATGATGATTTGGAGACTGTACTGGCTGACCCTCCAAAGCAAAAGTTTCAACCAGTGGCGGACCTTGAAAAATCTGAATGGGCTAAGGAAATGGATAAGGTCAAATCCTAAATGCAACTCTTGATGAAATAAAAGGGAATTGATGCTGCTATGGATTATGGTGACTTGGATCTTGATGATAAAGATCCTCTGCCTAAAAAGTTCAAGTTTCCTGAAATGAAAAAGTACTCGGGTACTGAAGATCCACACCTACATTTGAAGCAATATGTGACCCACATGAAGACCACCGAGCTAACCAAAGCTCAAATTGTGAAACAGTTTCCTCTGTCTTTGGAAGGTACACCAATCCATTGGTACTATTCATTGGAGCCTCATGTACAAGCGGACTGGAAGGAGTTATGTGTAGCTTTTGTCAAATAATACGGGTTGAATTCTCAACTCGAGGTATCCTTGAAAGATCTGCAAAACACCAAGTAGAAGTTCAATGAGACCTTTACGGATTACTTGACTAGATTGAGGGGGAAGTTATCCCAAATGAGACATCGGCCGGTCGAGGCTGATCAACTTGTGATTGCTATCGAGGGGTGTGCTCCTCAGCTTACTAGGAAATTGAAAGATTTGGGAATCTAAAACTTGAAAGAGCTGTACAGGTTTGGGGTTCAGAAAGAGGGAGATATTGCTCAAGAGAGAAGGACCTTCAGTGGAAGAACCGGGGGCAAAGAAGGATCTGGCATCAACAATGTTCAAATTAATGCTATAGGTCAACCCCGTAAGTTTTCTAACCTTGGAAGACCCCTCTCCAAAGTTCTCGAGAAACTTCTTGAGAAAAGACTCCTCCAGCCTCTACCACCCAAAAATCCCCTACCAAATGCTAATCCTAAACTATACTATAAATACCACCAAGTGATCGGCCATGATACTGACCAATGCACCCGCCTTAAACACGAAATCCAAGACCTCATAGATTCTGGAAAGATTGTTGACCCTGAATCTAAAAATCCAAATACCCAAAATAATCCTCTACCCAATTACTGAAATGTCCCACCACCCAATCAACATGTTTTGATGATCGACACTAGTTTAACTGAAGAGCAAGTGTTGAATTCTTTTGTCGACCTTGAACCAGTCTTGTCTACCCAACCTACCATCAGCTTTAAGAGGGGTTTGACCGTGAACATGATGGATATTTGGTCTTCTGATGATGAAGGAACCAATGAAAAGGTAGATGTTTGGGAAGGTGAAAGAGAATGGGTAGTTGAACATATGGCTTCCGCTGCATGAGAGAAAAAGGGGGAAGAATAAAAGCTTGTTGTGAAAAAGGAAGTGAAAACTGAATCAGAAAGGAAAGAAGTTAAGGAGGAACAGCCTAAAAAGACAGTTGCAAGCATTTGGGAGTTGCTCATGCAGTCAAAAATCCACCGAGATGCTATGGTTCAAGCACTTCATGAGAGGAAGGTTCCAGTTGGCACTACTGCAGAATAGTTAGCAAGCTCTTTGATGCAAAAACCCGAGGGAGCTATCGTTTTCACTGACAAAGACCTACCATTGGAAGAGAGGGATCATTTTCGGGCTTTGTTCATTAAGGCTGAAATTAAGGGGAAGATGATTTGTTGTGTAATAGTGGACAATGGATCAACTATTAATGTTTGCCTTTTGAAGATCTTACCCCGACTTGGATTGAATGCTTCTGACCTACAACCTACTGATGTGATAATTAAAGCCTATGATGATACTAAGAGATCTGTAGTTGGCACGTTTAGAACCCTAGTCAAGACTGGACTTATTGAGGCTTGGGTCACACTCAATGTGATTGACATTCCAGTTACTTTTGCTGTTCTCTTGGGAAGACCTTGGTATCACCCTATTGGAGTTATCCCCTCTACTGTTCACTAAAAGATCAAATTTCCCCATGAGGGGAAGATTGTTACTATTTATACTGAGACCGAGGCAGCTGTCGCAGCCCTGAAATTAGCCCCCAATGAAATCCCTTTGAATCCGGGTTTTGAAGTTTGTATGATTTATGAGGACTCTATGGAGGAGAAAGTGCTAAACATGCTGAAAGTGATGAATTTCATGCCGGGACTTGGATTGCGTAAGAATCAGACTGGGCCACCAGAATTTGTGGAAGCTAAGTTGTAGATTTTAAAGCACGGTTTGGGTTATTATGGAGAAAAGGATGGTCCTAATAGTGAAGAGAAATGGTTACTATGGGAGAGGTTTGTTCAAGAAGGGAATTATTAGCCTTATAAGGGTAAGCTAGAACTACTGCTACTGGATGGGAGGAAGGTCCCTAGTTTTGAGATTTTTATGGATTATATGACTGGGGAAGATGTTATAGAACAATGGGCATATGAGGAGCTGATATTGGATGAAGAGGTTGCTATTGTTGCTACTAAGGACAATGATGGTATTGCGAAGAAGGTTGACAAAGGGAAAGGGATTGTTGAAGAGGGAAAAGAGGATGCTGCTGGGGATATTGTTTTGAGTGAAGATGTGACTGTGGATCTGGAAGCCTTTGTTCAAAACTCTTTTATTGATTCTTATGTTGATGATTTTGATGTTTCTTTTGCTAGTTTGTTTGACGTTGATGATTTATTTTTCTCTAAGTTTGATGCAATGAAATCTGAATTTGCTTACTTGTGTGATGTCTTGCCTAACGGTTATGCTTGTTGTGATGATCATTTCATGCATATATTTGACATTAATTCAGTACAAACTGAAACATTTAATTTAGGTACAATTGAAAATCCTAAAAATATATTAATTTATTCTGATTTAACTCCTGATGAGAGAGAAAAAATGAAAGAAATATTAATAAAAGGCAGAAAGTATTCGCTTGGAGTTATGAGGATATGCCCGGGATAGATCGAGAAATAGTAGAGCACAAAATCCCGACATACTCCCATGTTGCGCCAGTCAAACAGAAAATGAGAAGGTTAAGACCAGAATGGGCCCTCCTAATCAAAGAAGAAGTGGAAAAGCAGTTAAAAGTGAAATTTCTCGAGGTTGTGGATGATACGAAGTGGCTTGCAAATATGGTTCTGGTACCGAAAAAGGATGGAAGAGTACGGATGTGTGTGGACTATCGGGATTTGAACAAAGCTTGTCCGAAAGATGATTTTCCATTGCCATATATAGATACTCTAGTTGATAGTGCTGCATCAAGTGCAATGTATTCTATCATGGATGGATATTCTGGGTATAATCAGATCATGATTGCCATAGTCAACAAAGCAAAGACTTCTTTCATAACTGAATGGGGAGTTTATTGTTATACGGTGATGTCGTTCGGATTGAAAAATGTTGGGGCAACGTATCAAAGAATGGCCACTACTCTGTTGCATGATCTAATCCACAAGGAGATTGAAGTGTATGTAGATGATATGATGGTAAAATTTTCAACCAGAGAAGGACATTTCGAAGCTTTAGAGAAGTTCCTTGCCAGAGCTGAAAGGTATAATTTGAGATTGAATCCAAAAAAGTGTGTATTTGGGGTTTCCTTGGGAAAGCTACTCGGACACATAGTTAGCAAAAGGGGAATTGAGATAGATCTTGATAAAGTTAAAGCTATCAGTGAGATGCCAGCTCTGAAAACTGAGAAAGAGGTCAGAGGTTTTATTGGGAGATTACAGTACATCAGCAGATTTATAGCCAGGTTGACTGTAGTATGCGAGCCAATTTTTAAGCTGCTTAAGAAGAATCAACTAGTGACATGGGATGACAGTTGTCAACAGGCCTTTAAGACTATCAAAAAGTATTTGATGAAGCCTTCTGTGTTACGACCACCAAGGATGGGTAAGCCGTTGATTCTATATTTGGCCATTGAGAAGGAAGCTGTTAGAGCCATGTTAGCATAAGAAGGCGAGAATGGGGTGGAGCATGCGGTATATTATGTGGGTAAGAAGTTTCTTCCTTATGAAGCTAATTACAACTTGGTGGAAAAGACATGTTTTTCAGTCGTATGGGCAGCTAAGAAGCTTCGTCACTACTTCCAATCCTATAAAGTTCAAGCGGTGTCAAAACATGATCCTTTGAAGTATCTGTACAAACTCTGTCTCTCACAGGAAAGTTGGCTCATTGGCTAATACTGCTCATGGAGTTCAATATCAAATACCTTTTTAGGAAGGTGATCAAAGGAAGAGCAGTAGCTGATTTTCTAGCGCACATTCCAGTTAATGATGATCAGGAGTGGGAATTAGAGTTTTTGGATGAGCATCTGAGGGCAATTAAAGTTCAGGGATGGCAGATGTACTTTGATGGTGCTGTTAATAATAACGGGGCAGGTATAGGAGTAATTCTAATTACACCAGAAGGAGAGATGATCCCTATGGCTAAGCGGTTGGAATTCAAAGTAACTAACAATCAGGCAGAATACAAGGCATGCATTTTCAGTTTAGAAGCTTTACGGTGTGTGGGAGCAGAAAATGTAATGGTGTTCGGGGATTCAATGCTAGTGGTAAAACAGATTTCTAAAGAATGGGAAGTTAGAGAGGACAAATTGAAGATATACTGGGAATACTTGGCCATAATTCTGCTCTCCTTCAATCAATGCAAATTTGTGCACCTTCCACGAGAGGAAAACTAATTAGCAGATGCTTTGGCTACTTTGGCATCAATGTGGCAAAGTAATGAAAAGACTATAGCAAAGCCGCTAATTTTAGAGAAATCTAGAATTCCTTGTTATGAAGAGATAAGGATAATGCCAGTTAGATCAGATGAAAGACCATGGTACCATGATCTGTAGACTTATCTAGAGATAGGCCAGTTCCCTGAGGATGCGGATAAGAAGGAAAGATTGTCTATGAAAATGTTATCTAGGCAGTTCATTAGTCTTAATGGGATGCTGTATAAAAGAATGCCAACCGGGGTACATCTGCGATGTGTAGATAAGGAAGAAGCTGAAACGATCATGGAAACTGTGCATGCAGGAGTCTGTGGTCCTCATATGAATGGAACAGTGTTGGCAAAGAAAATAACTTGGCAAGGCTATTTTTGGCTCACAATGGAATCAAACTGTGTCAAATTTATGAAGAAAATGCCACAATTGTCAAGCTTACGGAGATGTCAGCCACTTGCCTTTAATTGGAACTTCAAGGTTTAACTTCTCTTTGGCCTTTTACAGCTTGGGGAATTGACATCATTGGAGAGATAAGGCCAACCGTGTCTAATGGACATCGATACATCGTGGTTGCAGTCGATTATTTTTCTAAATGGATCAAGGCTGAATCGTACACTTCGGTTGGGTCAAAACAAATGGCGAGATTCATAGAAAGAAACATCATCTGTAGGTATGGGTTGCCTCACCATATTGTAACTGATAATGGGGTGCAATTCCAATATGAGACTTCTGCCTTACTTCAACATTACAAGATTGAGCATCATCATTCATCTCCCTACCATCAACAAGCTAACGGGGCGGTTGAAGCTGCAAATAAAAATGTCAAGCGGATTCTGGAAAAGATGATTGAGAATTACCGGGACTGGTCTAATTATCTACAATTTGCATTATGGGGGTATCGGACAACCGCAAGAATGTCTACTGGGGTCACTCCTTATTCTTTGGTATATGGGTGTGAAGCAGTACTTCCGGTGGAATTAGAAATTCGGTCATTAAGGGGTTTGTTGGAATCAAAGATACCGGAGTACCAATGGATTGAGAGTCGACTGGCACAATTAGCTTTGTTAGATGAAAAGAGGTTGAAGGCCATGTATCACTTACAGTTGTATCAAAAAAGGATAACACGAGCTTCCAATAAGAAGATCAAGCCAGAAAAGATGAAAGAAGGTAATTTGGTTTTGAAACATACGAAGCCGCTCCTTACTGATCTAAGAGGGAAATTCAAACCAAACTGGAAGGGGCCTTATTTTGTGAAGAAAGTATTCTCAAAGGGGGTAGTCATCTTGACAGATTTGGAAGAAAATGAATTTAGGAATCCCATCAACATGGATAAACTCAAGAAATACTTTCCGTAACATCTCGCTAGAGAGAAAACCTCTAAAGAGGCTGTCTAGGCAAAATTTAGAGACAAAAAAAATCTCAAAAAAAAAAAAATCCTGCTATATTAAAAACCCCGCAAAGGGGCGGTCTAGGCAAAAGTTAAGGATTGAATAAAAAGGAGTGAATAAAATAAGTGGATGGGAAACTTGCAAGGGCAGGCCATTCAATGACATGAGTTATGTCAGAAGCGATCTTTATATGCAATTGTACTTAATTTAAATGCTTTAGTTTGTCTTTATTATTGTTGAATGTTGCATAAAATGCTTATTATAAAAAGACTAACTAAAGGGAAAGAAAACCGCATGAGAAAGCAAAATCAAATTAAATTGCTGAAATCTAAAAGAAAAATAAATCTAAGTCCTCTTTCTTTTATTTTTACCCATTTCCTGCATGCTAATCTTAAACAAGCCTCTTGTCTTCTGATTTTTCACAAACTCATCCTGCTCTATTTGCTGTAAGTAAATTCATGTTTTATAATGATCGTTTGTAGTGGTATCCTTATCCTCTGGAATGCCTCTCCTGATGGTACGTCGGGGCCAGGTTGCTAAAAAATTCTCCATAAAATTCTAGGTAAGAGGTCCAGGCTGGAATCTGTGGGTAGGTTCCACAATTAGTTGTTTTTCCACATATTGACGACAAAGGCGAGAAGGATAGTAGAAATAACAGAAGTGCAACCCAGCAAGAGGCACATAATGAGTATAGGTCCTAGTGGTCACATGCTTGATGTTCCACCAAGGGCACATCCATTGTACTCCAGACTCTGGGAAATTCGCCAACCATTCCTTCGAGTCATCAGCAAGCTTTTGAAGCGGGCGCGTGCGCACTTGCTTTGCCTTATACTTTACAACATTAGGTGGAGGGGCCAATAGCTTCAATTTCTCTTGGAACCAAATCTAAAAAAAAAAGATGAAGATGAAATAATCAAAAAAAAAAATCTCTAAGAGCATTGGACTACCAGTAAAGCGATGCATCAGTGACAGGTTATCCAAACCAATCAGGGTTTCAGCTAAGATAATTGGCATAGGATTGAAACCAGACTCGACCTGATCAAGAATTTGAAGGAGTTTGGTATCACCATCCCCTGAAGGAGAAACCAGCAGAAACTGAGCATACAAACATAGTCCAATCATCCTTGGCCAATATACTTCTTTGTTGTTCACAGCTACTGCAACTTTCAAGAAGGATTCAATGACGATGTTATTCCCTATCGCATGTGCAAGGGAAGATGAAGGGACGAGATTAAATAAGTGAGCCATCTGATTCCGAATGTTTCTTTCATCTGCGTTATTGAATGGTGGAACTGCGACATGTTTGGTTGAATCATCTTGGTAACCCAAGATTGCTCCAAATTCTTCAGGTAGAGGACAAATTTCAAAGTTATTGAATCTGAAAACATGGATCTTGAGATTCGAGAATTGAGCAACAGTATGCAGAAAAGGATAATTGATCTTGCATAATTGGAGGGATCGAAAGACAAATAGATGAAAGACACTCAGTTTTTGCCAGTCTTCACCACCTAAACTTTGAAGAATGGGTCGGATTAGCTTCAAGTTTTGTTCTGTCTTGGTTTTGGATGTTTTTTTAGGGTTTCTCAAGACTTGGGGCGGTTGTGGGTTTGAAGGAGCATTTTTTATAGGGTTTTAAGGTGTTAAAATTGGAAAGAAATTACAGGCAGAATCGAAGAGGCGCCTCCCCACCGTAGAGGCGCCGCCTTTATACGAATAAGCGTATGCCTCTCAGGTGTAAGATGCCGCCTATTCCAGTGAAAGGGGCGGCGCCCCATCATATAGAGATGCCATCTCTTCCCACAGAGACAACGCCTCTTCATGCTGATTTAATGCTATTTGATTGTTTTTGGAGGGTTTTTGACCCAAAATGGATAGTGGAAGTTGTGTATTTTGATTGGCAAACGTGGAATAAAGCAAGACGCAACAAAATTTTTTAAAAAAGCCTTTCATTTTCAATGTCAACATAAGAATCTATGTTCAAAATTAAATGAAATGATAAAAAAAAGAAGCCCAAAAATCCCCATAAACTAGCCACATGTCTCTCCTAATATCTAGATCCTAATCTAGTCCTCCTCAGACTCTGTCTCCTCAAGGTCCTCGCCCTCTCCTGCATCCTCTCTCTCTCCGGCATCGGCAGCTGCAGCTGGAACACTGGGTGTCGTGTGGATGTTAGGTGTAACTCCCATCATAGAATCATCATCATCATCCATCATTTGATAAGCCTCGAGCTGATGCTGAAGACACCGGATCTGAGCATCCAACCCTATGCAGTGAGTCTGTCCAAGCAAGAGAAGGAAAGAGGTAAGTAAATCATTTAAGCATGCATACATGTAAAATAAATAAAAAAATTTGCATACCCTCCACTCCTCTGAGATATGGTCGATCAAGTCTCATTGAGCTTCGACCATCCCAAAAAGGTGCTCTCCCTACTCTTTAGGAACCTATAGGTACAAAAATTTTGAATTATATCAGCACTAATAAATGTTTATAATGAATAAAAGGGATCAAGTACAAATTGAACTCATATGAGTAGCAGAAATAGGTACAAGTGCAGCACAACTCTTCAGGTCGGGAGATAGGATGACCCGAGTCCGACCTCCTGAGGCGCTCTAATATCGTGCAGTAGGCTCTGGAAGAAAAGATAAAGCCCCATGTGTACAGAGAGGTGGTACATCAGGGATCCTCGGAGTAGGAACAGGAGCAGGAGCATGAGAGGTACTAGCTCCGACCTCAGTAGTGGCAGACTGGGTACGAGCCCATTGAGCAGGACGCTCACCCGAGGACTGAGACCTAACCTGGGGACCAGTGCCTCGAGGTCGAAGCTATAAATGAAAAATGTGTATAGTCAGAAGATGCTTGAAGAAAAGAATGCATAGTTGTTGAAAGTAAGAAAGAAATACCTGTGTGATAACACCTTCTAAAGGGAGCTGTCCTAATAACTTCTCTCGAACAAAGGTCCGATAAGCGCCCGATTGGTGAGCGAAGACATAACGAGTGGCAGGTGATCTATGAAGTGCTCGTGCAAGATCATCATCCATCAACTCATAGGTCCACAACATAGTTGCAGGGGGGTCCAACAGAACACGTCTCCTGACAGGACCTGAAGACCATCCCAGTATGCGCTATCCCAAGTAAAAAACCCTCTGGAAAGATCCCACCAGTAGAATCCTTCTCTTAACCAATGGTCTAGAGCGAACCATCGCGTCAGACCAATGCTCAACAGGTCCCCAAGGAGCATATGATACCTGTCAACAACAAAGAAAAGGTAAGTTTAAATTTCAAACATTGGAATAAAAGAACTAATACTTTTAACTTTATTTTATAGGTTACCTCACTCCAAAGAAGCTTGTTAAGATATCACGGTGGAGATGAACTCGAGACATAGTCCGCTTACCAGTCCGGCTGTGCCCCCATCGATTCATAAGAGGAAAAGCAAAGCCACCAGGTGTCATGCCTCTAATTAATCTCAACTCAAGTCCCTAAACCTACACACATTTTTGTAAAAGTTCAAAAAGGAAAGGAAAAATAATAAATGTAAAAAGGTGGAGAAGAAAAAAAAAGGGAAAACATACATGCGTGGCATGCCAAAAGCTGTAAAATCGGCGAGCTCCTCGGACGAACTCATCCATACCCCAATATACATATGCAAGTATGACCAACCTCCAGTCATAAGTATGGATCAGCTCCACATCTCTTAGAGCCATCAACAGTACCAAGTTTACAGAATTGGCAGCATCGTAGAAAAGTGTCATCCTCAATAAATAAAAGATAAAAGCACGGACCACCTAGTCAATCTGACGAGGAGTCGTGATATCCTCTACTCTAGGGGTGGCCAAGGGCCGGTTTCGGCCCGGAACCGAACCAGAACCGGCCCGGTCAAATCCGGAACCGGCCCGGTCAAATTCGGAATCGGAACCGGTCAAACTCGGAACCGGTCAAACCCGGAACCGGGCTGAACCGGCCCTGAACCGAGGGTGGGACAGGTTCAGGGTCGGTTCCACCATTCTGTAACCGTGAACCGGCGGTTCCGGTTCGGAACCGGCCGGTTCAGGTTCATTTTATAAAAAAAAATAAATTATGTCAAAAATTCAAAAAATACAAGTTACAACTCTTTATAAAATTCTATATAATTTTATCTTACTCGTGGTATATTTTATTTTCTAAAATAATACAACTTTTTTACAGTGCGTAAAACCGAACCAAAAAAATCGGAACCATAAACCAGAACCGGCCGGTTTGGAACCGGCCAGAAACCGGGGTTAAGCCGGTTCCAGTTCGGTTCCACCTTAGGTCGAACTGTGAACCGGCGGTTCCGAACCAGAACCGGCCGGTTCATGAACCGTGGCCACCCCTACTCTACTCGGATACCTGAGTAATGGGTGAAAAGGGAGTCAAACTTGATAGTATGAGTCCTCTTCATAGCAGGAGTCATACCCAACAGACGATGAATAAAGGCCACATGCCTAGCTGTCATCGGCTCCAAACAACAATCAAAGGGGAGAGGATCTCCAGCGCAAGCAATCCCCGTGATAGCCGTGAAAGCTAACGGATCTAGAGTCAGCTCGCCAATAGGTAGATGGAAGGTGTGCATGGTGTCCATCCATCTCTCTATCAATGCATACAGACCATTGAGGTCATGGTGACCAGCAATGGTAGGAAGAGTCAGGATGTAAGGCTCAAAACCAGTTATACGAATCCGGTCCCGAAGCGTGACACTCATAGAATCGTACCACTGTCGGGCGCTTGTGACATTGCCAGCACCCTTCAGGGAGTGCTGGTCGAACTGCATGGAGTATTTGAAATTTTAATTGGTTTAATTATAAAAAATGGCACTTTTAGACAAAAGACGACACCTCTATAAAAAAGAGGTGACACCTCTTTCTATAGAGACGTCGCCTCTTTGTCGAAGAAACGACGTTTCCTCACTAAAGAAACACCACCCATCTCTCAAAAGAAACGACGCCTCTTGAAATAAGAGACGACGCATCTCACCGAAGAGGCGACGCCTCACCGAAGAGGCGACGCCTCTTCGACTCGGAGAGCTGAGTCTTTTGGCCTCCAGATCTTGATTTCGTGTTTGTTTTTCATGCAATTTTTTATGGAAATTATATCTATACTCTAAATGCTAACTGACCCAGTCCTTGTTTCGATTTACAAAGCAGGAAAAGAAGACTAACCTCTCCTGAAGCTCACGAATAGATATGGGTGTCAAGAGAAGCCCTCAATGGGAGTCCCCCGAGGTACTCCAAGCCGAGCGAGTGAGGTGCACGAGCCTCCGGGGCTACAACGATCCAATCAGGATAGGCTGGAGTATGATCGTCTGCAAGATCCATGATGTTTGTGTTTGAAAGAAAGAAGAAGAAGAAGTTAGGCACGAAGAAGAAAATGAAAACAGAATTTGAATTTGAATTTATATAGAATTGGTAAATTACCACTTTGGTCCCTGGAGGACAAATTGCTATCTAATACTTGAAAATTATTATATGACACAATCAAATGCGAACCATTGATGTGAAGCATCGATATTGAGCCTCTCGGGTTGTACCTCGAGAATGACGGCACATAAAATGAGGCCTCTTGATTTTGAACAATCAAGGATGACGACTGCGTAGATTTAACCTCTTGATTTTGAATATCAAGGATGACGGTATACCAATTGCACTATTGTGAAACAACAAATCAACTAATCCCGCAAAAACCTCTCGGGTTGTACCTCGAGGCTGACGGTCTAGCGACAGGATCCCGGGATTGAAGAATATCCTTTTATTCTGTGCATTCATTTCTCTCTTCTTTTTTGTTTTTTGAAAAATCTGATTAAAAAATTATTCGGTTTTCCAAAAATCAGGGGGCAAAATGTGGGCACCACGGTTTAGCCGGCCCGAAAAATAAAGGCCCAATGATAAAAAATGGCAGCTAAGGCCCAATTGTCAAGGAACCGGACTCTAAACCCTTTAAAAATTTCTAAATAATTAAAAATAATAGTTTGGACCCAATAAGAAAAAGGTTCAGCACAGAATGATTGCCCCACGTGGCCCAATGGATTTGGGCCCATGTTAATCAGGCCTATGGGCTTCAGGAGCATAGAGGCGCCACCTCTGTGGTGAAGAGGCGGCGCCTCTATAATGAAGAGGCGGCACCTCTTCGTGACTGAGCTGAAAAAAAAATTAATGGGCATTAATGACAGAAAGTGGGATTCCCCACGTTCTGTAACTCCTCTCCCACATTCATGGGAGAGGAGGTGGAAGGTTTAGGGCGACCTTAAAGGTAGAAAACCTCTGTAAAAACCAAAGAAAAAAGAAAAAAGGGGGTTGGCAATTAGAGCTAAGAGAAAAAAAAAAGAAAGAAAAGAGAGCTAAAAAAAAAGAGAAAAAGGAACAGAAGCTGAGAAGGAGGATAGAGTCCGAAGTCCAAGAACAAGGAAAGCTTATTCAAACACCACCTCTGAGGGCCAAACTAGTTTCAAATTTGATTTCTCAGTAAAGTTTCACTTCTTTTCTAGCTATTGTTTTAAAATTTCATTCATTTCTAACCTTTGTTTATTTAGAATTGTAATTTATGTTTATCTAAATCTGTGTTAAAGTTCTATTAACTTTGTGACTATAATTGGTAATATGTAGACCCATTTTTTTTATGCATGTTTAATTGTGTATTTTTCTACTGTGCATTCTCTGTCGAGACAGAAGCGACGCGTCTTAATAGGGGCGCTGCCTCTTTAGAGAGAGGCCGTCTCTTTATAAAAGAGGTACCGCCTCTATTCCGCAGATACTGTTAATTAATTAATTTTCTTATTATTTAACTCTTGAATTATTTTTGTAGAGTTCTGATGTTGCCTGAGGATTACTAACTTAAAGCTGGTGCAGGAATAATAATAATGGATATTCTCCCTTATTTTAGAATTTTTAGGATTTATTGATTTAATTAATTTTTCTTAATTGTGGGATTTGTAATCTGTTGGGCAAATTCCGCAAGTGCACGGTTCGCTACAAGTAGTATAGATTTGAGTAAAAGTATCGTTCCCACGAGGAGATTGATACCAAGCACTAACCTTAATTTTATTTCCACAAGCTAGCAAAACAATAATTGATGAAATGAAATGACTAATTAACAATAAAAAATGAACATCTTAAATCTGAAATATTAAAATTAAAATTCAATAATTAAAAACTAGAGTCCGGATTTGCTCCACTAGCTATTACTCGAATTACAGGAT
>CATIWO010177825.1:0-18309 GCA_949673435.1 Macaranga tanarius
TATTACATTTGTGCAGTAAGAATGCCATTATTAGTAAAGTTAAAGGGATTAAGTATTAAGTTTAGCCTTTATACTTCAGAAGGTATATTGGCTACTTTAAAAGTAAGACCATTATTAATGGAAATGATAGTGCAAGCACAAAAAACTAATGCTTGTAGGCGGCGGGGTTCAGCGTGCGCCCAAGTGTTCGGCGACCACGGTACTGTGCGGGCTCAGGGCCCACTAGGAGTACAATGTTGGGCCTTTTTAAAGGGCTTTGGTTGGAGAATGGAGTCGCCACCCGGATAAAACCCGTGACACACTTTACAGCAACTGGATTCCATGGAGGAAGCCCAGCAGCCGTCCTCGGATTGGGTCCGGAAACTGGGTATGGGCTTTTAGCGGCCCACCCGACCTTGCAATAGGCCTCCGTTTGTGTTTTAGGTTTTATTATTTTTTATTATTTGGTTATTTCTTAAATTACATGCAAACTTGCATTTTAATCCAAACAATTGTCAAATTTTACAATTTAATCCAAGTTGATTAAATTAATCCATTTTTATGCAATTCTATATTTAACATTCATCTAAAACAATCAAACAAAATAAACAATAACAAAACAGAAATATAACATACAAAGAATGGGGGAAGGAGAAAAGATTACAATTCCCATAATTAAAAAAATTAAAAAAAATTCTAAAATAATGGATAAATGTCCATTATAGTTATTCTTGCATCATCTCTAAAGGTTCAGTAGCCTCCTGGTATCATCAGATCTCTACAAAATCAACTGAAAAATTAAATAATATGAAGATAAATTAATTTAAAACTCTATGCTACAGAGGTGGCGTCTCTTTATACAAGAAGCGTCGCCTCTGTAAATGAAGAAGCGACGTCTCTCTAAATAGGCGGCGCCTCTGTTTCGGCAGAGAAGAAAGCAGTAGAAAAAATAAAATGAATTAAAGGGACATGAGAGATTAAAACGTTACCAATTACAATCACAATGTCAATATAATTTCAATACATAATTAAATAATCATGCACCACAATTTTAAAGCAATTCAGAATTAAAATGAAATGAAATTTTAAACAAAAACTAAAAGAAAATGAAGATTTACTGAAAAGTTCGATTTGAAAATAGTTGGACCCTCAGAAGTGGTGTTTTAATAAACCTTCTTGCTTCTGGACTCCGGACTCCTTCCCCTTTGTTCAATTTCTGCTCTCAATTTCTGTTTTTCTCTTCTTTTTTTTTCTTTTTTTTTTGTTATCTTTGCTCAAAGTTGCCAATCCCATCTTTTTCCAATCCTTTTTCCTTTTATAGGGATTAAGAACAACCCTAAATGTTCCTTCTCTCTCCCATGAACGTGGGAGAGAGGTTTCCGGACTGTGGGGCATCCCACATTCCACCATTTAAGCCACTTTAATTTTTTTCCGTTACAGTTCGAAGAGTCGCCGCCTCTACAATCAATAGGCGCCGCCTCTTTGGTGAACAGGCGGCGCCTCTGGGCCTTCAAAGCCCAAACGTGCTTGTCCTGATGGGTTTAACTTTAAAAAAAAAATTTAAAAGAGTAAAGAGTCCGGTTCCTCGACAATTGGGCTTTAGCTGCCATTTTTCATCACTGAGCCTTTCTTTTCGGGCCGACTAAACTGTGGTGCCCACAATATGGATGTCGACGTGGATGCTAACGTAGATACTGACGTGCTGACGTGAATGCCGATGTGGATGTTGACGTACTGACGTGGATGCTGATATGGATATTGGCGTGTTGATATGGATGCCAACGTTATCATCCACATTATCACAATTAACGATATTAATGAATTTGGCTCAAATTTGCTAACAGTAGATATCATAGGGTACTTAAGTGTCATGAAAAAAATTACATGACCAAAAGTGTAAAAGCGCTAAATCACATGATACTTTTTTGTACTTATCCCTTAAATGTTTTGTACAATATGATTGGCATAATGCATACACAGCCCCCTGAACTTGTCAGCTTTTTTCACTTTGGCACCTCAACTTACGCTTTTGCTATTTCAACACCTGAACTTGCCTAAAATGTAATTTTTAAATCTCTGTCATCACATTAGCGAATCAGCATGTGACACACAGAAGTGTTTAACTGACCAAAATCTACAAGTAAATGCATCAAACTAATAAAAAGTGGTAAGTACGGGGGTGGTAGATATATTATATCATTATATTAGTGTATTTTAGGCAAAAAGCGGCAAGTTCAGGTGTTGAAATGGCAAAATCGTAAGTTGAGGTGCCAAAGTGAAAAAAGCTGGCAAGTTCAGGGGGCTGGGTATGTATTAAGCCAACATGGTTAATATCTAAGTAGAGATATTTAAAATTAAAATTTTGAGGAAATTAAAGTTAAAATCTTTTTTGTTTCATTAAATAGTATATTTATAATTAATTAATGATAATTTAATACAAATACAAATATTGATAAAAAAAATTAGTATTATAATAAAAAAAAAATATAACTTTTAATGTTAAGGGACAAATAGTATAATAAAGTCAGACAAAGAGGATAAGTAGTAATTAGTTTCTACACTGAAGATTATTTTGGTAACTTTATAATAGTTAACAGTGCTTTTAACTGAAATTTTGATAAAAGGGGTAAATAGTATAATATTGTAAAATAAAAAGATGAAAAAATATATTTTTTAAATGTCAGCGACCAAGTACCGTAAAAAGGTAAAATAAAGGGGGCACATAGTAATTTAGCATTATAATTTTTATTTGTTAAAACTGTTTAAATTATTTTCCAAATTGATAGATGAGGGGAAGGGTTAGTATCTAGCCAGATTTTATTGCAGGTAGTATTCATGTCCTTCAAGGGGACCCGTGTGGGCATAATCTGACTGTAAGTGGAGACCTGATTTACGGCCATGGTCTTCATTCTATTACTCTGATCCATGCTTACTTATTTAATTTATATTTTAAAATAATTAATTTAAAATCCATTATAGCGCGAATTCAGGACAAATAATTTTAACTACCAGACCAGGTATACACCAGCAAGTTCTTTGAAAGCAAATGTTTTTGTTGGCGGCGTTTCTCGTTATTGCTAATTTTTGCATGCCCGCAATTCCTTTCCACAGATTAATCATCACAACAAGAAATGCTGGAAATCATTTCAAAATATAATAATTGTACAAAAAGAACGTTATTCAATAAGTTTTGATTGACATGATTATTTTTGGTACTTGTATATTTCCTCCAGTTGTGGATATTCTGTTCAAGCATATACATATATATATTTTCCCACCAAACATTTAGAGAAATCATCTATGAAGGCTTGTTTGTTTTATCAACAAAAAGTTTGACCTGGGGTTTTCACTTGAATAAAATCTTACCTTCATCGTCTTTGTTGGGATTTTGGCCCCTCTACAACTGAGGATACTGGGTGACTAAAACTAATTCAGTACATAATTTCTCCAAAACTAGAGCATTGAAATGAATGCTATAGCATCAAATCAACAATAAATGGGCAGCCTGCCAAAAACTGCAGATAGCTGAGTAGAGATGGGAACTAAAAATCACTTGTGAGGCCTTAGTTTAAGAAAAATCCAAAATTTGTTGCCGCCAAAAGAATATTCCTCTGCTATAACCAATAATATACATAGAAATGTATAAAAATTCTATCATGTGAGGAGGGTATTACTGCACAACCTGCCACGGAACAAGACAATTTACACGTTAAACCACAGTGGTAAAGCCAATCCATCGACTCTTTTCTAACAGAGCATAATTCATGCAACTTCTATAATAGCATAATCCATGCAACTTCTATAATAGCATAATCTCTAATCATGCAGTGTTTACTTAAGTGTATAATTAAATGAACAATTTAATTAAGTGCAGGATAGCAGCCAAGACTGAAGGCCATAAAACCTATAGATAGCCAGGCCTATTTCAGTGTCTTTTGCACTTTACTTTGTAGTTTTGATGTACAAGTAAAGCCTACTGGAATTAGCCATGGCCACTTAAAAGGCTGTTACAGCCATTTAATTCCATCGCAAAGCATAGATGGATCTAATCTCATTCAAGCATTTCAGTAAAGTAAATTCTTAAACCTAATCTTCGGATGAAATCTTGCTTCAGGATAAAACAAGTACAAAATCCAGTTTCACACCAAGTTAGAATTTATTCTTAAAAAGATGGCTTTTTCTTTTCTCATTCATACAATAACACACAGACTACATAGATCCACAGCTTTTCTTTTCTCACCCATACTATTACACAGACTACATAGATGATAGATCCACAGCCAGGGAAAAACTCTTGGGAACTCTGAATACTTGCATTTACCAGACCATTATCACCATGCCTGTTATAATGAACTAAACATAAAAGCTTCTTATCTAAAAATTCGGAAATTGAACAAAACAATTTTCAAGAAAGACACTATCTTCATATGTTTTGCTTTATTCACTTAATTCTTGCAATGTATACAACCAACATAAATAGAAATAAGTAGAGGAATTGCATGTAATTTTCATGCTTTATATTTGTTTCAAGATGTACTATTTTAATTGTCATTGACAAAAGATTTATATTTTCCTCTCAAAAAAAAAAAATTAGAGGCATTGCGGTTGCTAAATTTCTGTACTTAACCAAGAAACAACATTGTGCTCTGCCTTAGCACATAACATATCCCACATAATAAGACACATTTCAACTTAAAAAGATAATATGATAAAAGAAACGAAAATATGTAGTAGAAAGAAGTAAGGTGGTCAATTCCTTTGAAGTTTTGTGCATTGGACTCAAGATAATAGTATCAATATCATTCCTGAATTTATCGTACAATTTACATTTGAACCATCCATATCTATAGTTGAGGTTTTTGGTTCAATTTTCAGATTCAAATAGTAAGGGGGAATAGAGTGCATTTAATCCCCTCTATGTGATTCTCGTGTCATGGAAATTTGGAATCAGAATCCATACAAAAATTTGCAAATTATTTTCTTTTTGGTACTATAGAAGACAAAATTACAATTTTGATATTTAAAATGTAATAAAGTTCCATTAACTTGTTATTTATTTGTTCTTATTTTAGTTACCCCTTACCACAGACTGGCTGTCACCATCAAGAAATTTATTTTAGAAGTTTTCTTCTGTTCTTAATTGAACCCATTTATACAATTACTAGCACTCTTAATTTAAAACTCTAAATCAGAATGACACAATTGTTAATTAGAGTAACTTTAATTAAGATGCACACATTACCTTTGGTTGTTTGTTTACAACTAAAGAGCCTTTGAAATATCTAAAAAATGTCCCTTTCTACATAATAATAATAATAATTTTTTCTCTCTCATATTTTTATGGTAGTTTCAAACTAATGAAATTTCATTATTCTGACACTATTTTAGAAGGAGCTGATTCTTATAGGCCTTTAAAAATGCAACAGAGTTTAATAACATTGATTACTTTCATTCCCTGCTTCCTGATTGCAGCTTATCTTTTGCTCCAAGAGAACCCAATTATTATGTGGATAGCTAGGCAAAGCATGCTATTGGGAGGTCTCTGGAGCCTGCTATGTGGAGGTCTCTGGAATATGTAGCCTGGTATGTTGATTGACCAAGTTTTTATAGCTTCAGGCTAGTGTTAGATGATGGTATCAGATTCTTTAGCCCTATTTGGCTTGTAATTATTGTGATCAAGCTAAAAGTTTTATTGAGCCCTTGTGTTGTTCTCAGGTCTCACTATAACTGAGAATTGCTCTTAGAGGTAATAGTAAAACATATGTGAGGTCAAGAGTTCAAATCCCACCATCCATACAAAATATGTATTTCTTTTAGTTTAAAGCCTAAGCTTAATTACACTCACTCAGGTCAAGTCAAGTAATTTGAAACTCGAATTCTGGCTCGCCACGCTACTCGAGCAGCTCGAGCTCGATTTGATTAATCTCGAGTATTTTTCTAGCCGATCCCCCATAACTCATGAGCTGTCTCAACTTTCTTACACCCCTAATTACTCTTTAAAAACATATATAAAACTTCTAGCTTATAATTGAATCTCTTTAATTACTGTTCCCTAATTAAGCATCAAAATTCTAAAATAAAACTCATGGAGCATTTCCAGTTGATGTTTTTAAAATACAAAGTATGCTCAATACAAATTATTTTTTAAAATTATTCATATTTAACTTAGTAACTCATTATATGTACTCAGATTTAAATAATCATTCTGAATTTTAAAATTTAACTTTCATCTGGAAAAAGTGAATTGATACAAAGAAATGAAAAGTAATTATTCCAATTGTCCTAGCATGAAGAATAATTTAAATTATTTTAAATGACCCTAAGCCTATATATATATATATATATATATATATGTATGTATGTATGTATAATAAGGATAATGGTGTCGTTGTCATTTAAGGAACAATAATATGAAGCACAAATAGCACCCCGCTCACATTTAGTTCTGAAAATTTTGTATGCTAGTCACTTGCCGCTGGTCTAAAAAAATGTTTTTATATATATATTTTTAAACAGTTTGAATTTCTTTTGTTTGCCATATGGCCGACTGGTAAAATGTTATGGCTAGGAAATGAGAATATGGACTCAGGAGTATAAGGAAATAGACAATTACCTCGCACGGGGAATATCATTCCCTTTCATATTACCGAAGGCTAAGAGGAATATGGTATTCCTTTTAAGATTCTTGTCTTCTCAATTGAGGAAAGAGGTCCACATTTGCAGATATGAGAAGTATTTCCGGTCGTGACAACATATGCCTAGATAAGGAATAAGCACATTAAGGAAAAAATTTTGCTTGAATGGTGGAGAAGGAAAGTTAAAAACAGCAACTGTAATTGTGTTACAAGGAAAAATTAAAGCTAAAAGAAGCTTGAGGAATTACGTACTTAAATAGGAGTACTAAAACAACTCTCTGTAAGCTTTTCCTTGTTCATTCAAGGGTTGAAGAAACTTGAGCCACCCATATTGATAGCTATTAGCACTAATATGCTTGTAAAAATAGCAAGCCAGACTATGACTGATCCTGCAATTGCAAGTTCAAACGTGCATCATGAAAAAAGTAGTTGAGCCAACCCTAACTACAGTAGTAATATATACCTCCAGAGCCTTCAGAACTATTGTTAGAATTTAATGGTATTGATTCAGCATTACGACCACGTGGCCCTGCAGCTGAGACATCATCAAATGGTTTGCTGTTTCCTGTCTCAGATGCCACAATCCCTTGAAATTCCTCACTGACAATTAAAGCAGCTAAAACATCCATAAATGACTCTTTATCTGATTCATTGGCAGAACCCCTTGCAATTGATGCAAAAGTAGCATTTGATTCATCTGAATCTGACAATTCATCATCTGATGCATCTGTATCAATGGACTCGACTGCAGTTTTATCATCATCTTCGTCCTCAACATATGCTTTATATGTTAGTCGAAGAAGAATCTCTCCATAAGACCTTTTTCTGAGAAGTCCCCAACCACCTTGCAGAACCACAATCCTGTCTGTAGGTACAGTGTCTTGGAGAGATCCTAAATCAACCTGGAAATATCATTGAATTTTTCGAAATTATACATGCAAGAAAAATAAAAGATACTAGCTGCAGAACCATAAATTCTGCTTTTGCAAGAAGCAGGAAATCAATGCAGGTAACTTTTATCAAAGAAGGCCAATTGATGAATTGAGCACATGCCAAATCTCAGAAAGCTATGCTAATTAATATCCAATACAGAGTATGCACAAACTCCAAGCTACAGTACTCTTTATCAAACATGAAACGCACAGCATCACCTAGTGAAAACTTCAATGGCTAGGAAGGAAAAGCAGATAATGTCGATATTGATTTGGATTAAGTCAAGCCTTTCAGCATGCCAATTTTCTGTGCAACTCAAAAGGGGAAGCAGATACTATGATATTGACAGATTTTTTTATGGAAACTACAAGTATCCACTGACAATTGATGAATATGTCAGAACCTGGGACCACAAATAATTAGCAAATTCGTAATAAGAGCAACTCAATGAAAGATGTGGAACAAAGGTCTAGTCGAGGCAACTTCTAACATACAAGTAAAGAGGTCAACTTATATGTGATGCAAGAACCTTTATACCAAGCATGTCAACAATTCAAGACACCAAGCTGAAATTAGATTCATGTCAATGCTAACTCCTGTGATTTCCAGAACATTATATTCTAGGAATTTGATATTCACCTCTGCAGTACCAACAGTCAAATCAGTGAATCCAAGGGAGTCTTTCACTTTGATATACAATTTTTGTTTCCTAGGATTTGCAACAAACATATGAAAATCCTGGCAAAGTCAGAAAACAAAATTAGTTAAAAAAATCTGCCTGGTTCAGGTTAAAATAAATTTAGTTGATGCACAGTTTCAGTAGGGGAAGCATTTTACACACCATACAAACAGCAAATTATGAGAAGCATCACCTGATTCCAAATTGGTTCTCCAGGAGGCCCAATCACAGTAGTTTGACTGTTTTTTTTACTACGGATAGTTTGATCCCCCAGGCTCAGAATCACGTATGGATCAGTTTTACCTGATAAAAATAGGGGATCAATGAGCATATGATCTAGAAGAGAAGATGAACATAAGATGAAAATTATTAAAGAACCAAGATGCCATATTCATCAATGATCAATGGACATTAATATTCTGTAATGACATGGATTATGCCTGGCGAGCTCAAGTCAAGCAAACAGATAGTGTAAATAAAAAATATATATAACATATAGACATAAATGAGCCATAGCAAGTCAGAAAGCACTGATACCAATTGGAAATTTTCATCTAGTGATCCTACCAGCCATAGTTATTAAAGGTGCAAGGCACATTGAGTTGCAAAGGGGCCAGGAGCCTAGGCACAAGGCAGAGGTGCATGACTGAGGGATGTGAGGTGCAAAAGAGAAGAAAAATACAAAAAATGAAAAATTTGTTTTGATTTGGAATGCATGAGATCTGCATAAGGTCACTTGCATATTCAAATCAATCCAGGAGATTATAGATGGAGAAACAATTAAAGAAAATGGGAAAAAGAACGGCTGCAAATTAAAACATTATAGAGGAATGCCCAAGCACGCACGTTATTAGCATCGCCCACCTTTCAATGTTTGAGGCGGTAGGGCTTGTGGCTCAGACGCACCCCAGGCACCCCTTTAACATATTCAGGGGTGAAGTGAGAGGGAGGGGGGGAGGGAAACTGACATTGGGAAAAGTGATATAAAAAGATTTAATGGGTACATCTTTCCACAGCTTGTAGCTCAATTGTGCAAACTAAAGAAACATAATCCATACAGCCGACAGTATCTAGCTTGCAAACAAGGCTTAGTTTCATTTAATTTAGTTAAGTGGAGTTGGGGATTCATATCAAAAACTCCTAAACATAATACCCAGTTATAATGCTTTCAAATCTGCCTCAAGTACTGAACTAGTCAAGAGTAAACGTCAAGGAGCAAAGGTTCATTTAGGATCTTTTAATAATTAACTATGTACACAATTTTTTTGTGCAGAATAAGAAAAACATTCAAGTAAAAAAAAAAATCAAATTTGATATTTAATAGTGCAATCAAAAGTCCTTAAAAATATCTAAAACAAGTAAACAACTAGCATTCAGCTACTTAATATTTAATAATGCAATCAAAACTTCTTCAGAATTGCAACTGTAGCACCAGGTTTTTTGTTTGCCAGAGAAAAAGAGAAAGAAGAAGACTTGAATAAACATGCAGGAGAGAAGAGAGTAACTTCTACCATAAAATATATAGGACAATTTTCGAGCATCTACAAGAGTAACTGATAGCTCCCCAACAAAATCACTGTTTCCTTCTTGCATTTCCCCTGATCTGAAATCATTTGCCACAGGGCCCACTGCTTTTACTTTTTGAAAATCCAAAACAATCTTCTTTGGACGAACAAATAATCGAGGCAAATCCTCAGTGAGAAGTTTTGTCAAAAACCTAATATAATCCAGTGAAGCAAATATGAGTTGTAGAAACAAGCCTCAAATCCTTCAAAGCACTAGCACAAAACCACATAGAGAATAAAACAAATAACAAAAAGAAAAAATTGCACCACCAAATACTATATAGTTCACAAGTAAGCAAATTCAAGGGATTAAAAGTAAGAAAAACAATTAAAAAAGAGACAAACCAGCAAACTGAATTTAATACCACGGTGGACAAAGACTACGTTTAAACTGAATTATAAGTGATGTATTTCAAATTACACCTTCATAGATTGTATTTCAAGATCATGCTAGTAACTTGTGATTTACTTTCCAAGTTTGGTCTATATACAATCTATCATATCAAAGGCAACCTAAAATTTACAAGTGCCAAAATTTATTTATTCAACTTAAGTTCTTTCATTTTAAATGTCTATCATCCAGATGCAGCCTGGAAGTTAAGCCAGCATAGATTTTAAAATTTCATAAAAACAATTCTTTCATGTGATATAGTGTCAAGACAGAAAATGCCTAAATAGATGTCAAAATAGATAAAAGTGTGATGCCCACAGGAGCTCCACTCCATTATATTAATTAAATCAACAGAGTATGGAGAAATTACCCTTTACATCTATATGAAAGATAACTAAAGTTTAAGAATTAAAAGAAAACAAAAAGCAATGGTGAAACTGAAACTTGCTTGGAGACAAAAAAAAAATCCACTTACATTGAGAGAACAGGTATTGCTGGAGTTTCCCAATGCATGCAAAGATCAGAAAACAAGAAAAAAATTAGGATTCACTGGTCAGCTGACTTAAATAGGAAAATACAAAGATGTACAATAAAGAGTAGCCTTTCAAACATATTCATCTAACCGATCATACTATACATTTATCAAAAAAAGTAGTAGCTGATTTCTCATTTAATTTGAGAAGTCAACAAATGCAGACTACTCATCACTGACAACAGGAAGTATAGAAGAGAATCATCTCATAATTTTAGAAAGAGCAGGACAGTGAGATAGAGGTTGTATGAACCCTGTAGCTTCCTCAAATTCAATACAACCTTAGTGACTCCTGAAAAGTTTATAGCCAACCGTGCCCATTTATTATGATACACTAATATTAGAATAACTAAATATTTTCCTAGACCCCATGTCAAACAGATAAGGTACAAATGAATTAGTTCAAGAGAAAGCAATTTAATCAATGATCATTTCATTGGGTAACAACTACTTTTAGTGAGCTTGTACTAAAAACAAGAAAAAAAATTATCAAACTGACAACATTACCAACACAGAAAAAAAAAAAGGATAAAACAACTCCTTTCAGGGTGAAAATCATGTCCTACCCATCAAATTGAACAAGCGGAATGGTGAGAGTTCAAATTTGATCTTTGGAAGGGACACAAAAGCCCATGAAACTGCTCCTACCCAAGGCTCAGTTGGTATCAACCGCACTTTGACCCACAGTTCACCATCTATGTCAAAATCACGAATGCCGACTGGTACTACAATTGGGATAATACCAAACTTTAGTGAAAGCATTAGCAAGGCCCGTGCACCACCGGTATATCTGAGTCCTATTTGATACCTGAAGATTTTCCAAGATAGTATAACAACTAAATTAAATGCTTCATGGAGTTGCAACCAATTCTCCAAGCAGAACACTGCATCAGAGACAGTTTTAAATATATATAACAAAATGGCAAATGTCAAAAATTGCCTACTATAATAATTAAAGTTTTGCTCAAGGTTAGGTTGATACAAATGCAAATAACTCGTTGAATGCATTTTCCAACTCCCAGAAACTTGTGATGCATCAAAATGAGAAATCACCAACAACACTCAGCTATTCAATACACAACAAAAATTTGTAAAAAGGGCTAAAAAAAATGGTGGGGGAACTTACTGCAAATCATTGGCTCGACGAGAGGTTCTGCGCTCAACATTCCTAACAGACAAGGGCTCATCACCCAAAGAGAACTGTTTAATCTCAACTCTTTCAACATAATCAGGTTTCTTCAAATTATCAATAACAGGCTGCAACAACCCAATAATCCAATTCTCAATACCACCTCTATAAACCTTCCATAATTTCCCTAAAACCATATTCACCCATTCCACAGACTCCTTCCTCTGCAAATCCTTCTCCAAAAACAATGAAAAACTTGTGGGAACTTGCGGCCAAGGACCACCTTCACCTTCTCTGCGGTTCTTTTTCATCTTCCTCGACGTCCATAGCTTATCGAAGGCTACACCTACAAAGAAGAAGAAAACAAATAATCCAACTATATTTCTATTAACTGGAGGGGAGGGAATTGGGTGTATGACACCCAGCTGAGTCCTCAACTTGTGGAGCATGGGATCTTCTTCAAAACCAGTGAAATTTGAGCTCAGCTGTGGGATTGAAGAAGAAGAAGATTGTGAAATCTCTTCCTCGTGACTCTCTAATTCATTAGCAATACGTTTCAAAACGACACCGAGTGTTTTTGTTGAAGTGCTGCTGCTGCTGGGCATTACACAAGCATGGAAGCTGAACTTCCTGGGAATAATAATTCTTTTCCTCTTCCTCCTTAAGAAGAAGAAAGGGATTGATTGGTAATTGCGAGTGGTCAAACATTTACATGGACAGAGCTGAGGAACAACAATCTGAACACTTTTCATTTTGAAGAAGCAGAGTCACCAGCTACCACCAACATTTGTTTTGGTGGCGGAGTGGAGGGGAAGGAAATAGCGAATGAGTGGGTGAGTACTGAGTGGGGTAACATGGGAAATTGCTTGTTAGGAGGGTCACGTTTTCTGATATGGTCACGGCAGCAGGCATCGCTGGATGCCTCAAATTGGCGGAAAACGTGGATAACAAAATCTTCGCCTTTCCTTTGGATTCATGTGCACGTGGGTCGGAGCCAGCCGACGCGCTTCTTCAGAGAAGTGTATTCAATATCAAAACCAAACTGCTTATTACAAAGACCAAAATACAAACCCTATAGGCTATACGCATAGCAAGTCAACAATTGTCCACCACTTGCCACCTCAAATTTTCTTAATTAACTTGCAATGAGAGCATGTGTGGTTTAATTGAGCTATAGTGATAACCATAACTAAACTAATTATTTTGATCAATTAATTAATTAAACTAGTTCGATGATTTTTTTTATTTATAATAATTTTCATTGCATATTGTTTACTAAAAATAATTCCGACAAAAATCTTTAGATTTTTTTAATAGATTCTATTAGCCTTTTACAAGAAAACAAAAGCACATGATTTGATTAAGGTTTTATTTTCAACTGAGGGTGATGACAGGATGAATAACAAATCCTAATCCTTTTAACTTATTAAATTTGAATCTAAAAAGAGGTTTGTTTCGCTAGGAAACGCGATCGTGGAGATCTGAAGAAAATTGCAATAGATTATAAAAGAAAATAGTCTGATTTTTGAATGAATATGTGTTGAGAGATTTTATTAATTATTAAGCCAGCTTATATAGCAATACAATACTAAGAATCCTAATCCAAACCAATTACAAACTAAGACTAATCCTAAACCAATTAGAAGAATAAACAAAAAATCTAATTAAAGGGCCTATATCCTACCAAGCCCAAGTAACCATCATACAAAGCCTATAACAAATTGAGGCCAGTGTAAACAATGTCATTCATAATTTGACTTAAAAGTCCACTGAAAAATGATTTGACTTAAAAGTTCACTGGAAAGGAAAATCATACCCCTATACTGGCCTAAATGCTTATAAAACCTTTAATCGGCCCAACTCATATGACTAAGCCCAAAACTAGGCCACTCATTTATCCTCATTTTAGAATTATTTTTACTGCCCAAATTAAGGGGAAAACGGTCTTTTAAATTGACTTAAAAAAGGTAACTGCACACATATTCTGACTATTATAAATATTCATTTTCACCTTGGATGCCCCACCTCTAATTAAAAAATTTGCTCTTCCTCTAACATCCACTTTCTCTCTCAAGGTGATTTCCGGCAACCCTTCTTACGATGGAGTGATTTCAGGCCATTGTTGGCAGCTCTTTCTTCAATCAAGGCTTTAAAGTTTGAGGTAATATCTTGATTCCTTAGCCCAATTATTCATTTTTTTTTACCATGGATGTAACACTCCATTTACTCACTTAAACACGTGGCACACTCAGGAATTTTTTTTTTACAATGAATATATATTCTATCAATAACTTCAACTCATTAGATGTTTGTTTACCACATCTCATTATTTGCTTACCCTTATGAACATTAAACATTACTAAGTTGCATAAGTAAAATTTCATTGATACAAAAACATCAATCACCGTAATGAATACAAGGATGATAAGTGAATGTACCAAACTTGCCTCTGGGCCACCTGATGTCTCTAATGAAATGCAACTTCGACTAAACTATTGCTTATCCTGAAAAATTTAGATGCAAAGGGGTGAGCTTGCTACTTAGTAAGTAATCACTAATATAATTACACAAGCATAACTTCTCAATAACTAATTAAGTCAATTATATAATAAACTAATAAGTCATCATATTCATAGCACTATCGAAGCTTATTTAAAACACTTAAATCTTTAATGAGCAATATCAATTGATTTTATAGCTCTTTCATACTTCTTTAATCATTATTAGCAAGGCCCAACACCTTTCATCAATTTAGTGGTCTATAATCCAAGTTTTTATATAGCTTAGAAGTGTATTATAATCATGAGCTTGAAGGACAACATTGCATCAAGAATTTGCATCAATTAATAGCCAAAAGAGAAGATGAACAACAAGTGCTCTGAGCCCCTCACGATCATAAGGAGAAGCCACTTGTTGTTGCAAGTCTCCTGCGCTGCTCACGGTCCCTTCTCACAGTCGTGAGAAGGTGGCTCATGATCGTGAGGCTCTCCTCACGATCGTGAGGAGCTTCCAAGGCCAACATTTTACTTATTTTAAACACCATTGATCAAAGCAACCTTAATTTCACCAAGTAAGGCTTAAGCTAGCTTAGAACACTTCAAAGGCATACACAACACCATAAACTTGTGCTCAAACACATTACACATAATCAATTACTAATACAATTTATCATGCTCACACTTTTTCATCCACAACTTCAATAATCATAGCACAATACACCATTTGGTATGTACATTCACTTACTCAATTAAATACATATTGCATTTACAAATCATGTCTTCCCCTTTTCTATACCTCAGTTGGTGTTTATATTCAATTAACATAACTCCTTTAATATTCTTATTCGCATACACATACATCCATAGCACACTTGATATTCACTTTTACAACTAAAGGATCATATATATATCCTCATGTATGCATTTACAATCAACACTTCCCATGTTCACAATTATTTACCTCATAATTAGGAAGATTTAGACCTTTGCTCAAAGATACTTATACTCTTATTTCATGATTCCACATTTCATATCACTTATTAATCACTTAGTATTATCAATATAGTGTCATTTGCCTTGCCGATTGACACTTAGCTAATTGATATAATATCAATAATCTTATCGACGGACACTTAGCCAATTGACATATTTATCATTTAATATTATCGATGGACACTTAGCCAATCAACATAATTATTATTTTTATATTGTCGACGGACACTTAGCCAATTGACATAATCATTATTTCATATTGTCGACGGACACTTAGCTAATCGATATAATCATCATTTAATATTGTCGACAGACACTTAGCTAATCGACATGTTATCATTAAGGATTACTGATAGACACTTAGCTAATCGGCATAATCATCATTAATATTATCGACGGACACTTAGTCAATCGATATATTTACTGTTTCATTAGTATTGATAGACACTTAGCCAATCAGCTTATTTATCATTTAAAATTGTCGATGGACATTTAGCCAATCGACATATTTATCACACATCATATTCACATTTGCTAACGAACGTAGCATCATTTATATCCAATGAACCAAACTCAAGTTCATAATACATACACACTTACAACCACAAATTCAATACTATCACATTTTATATTTACCACGTTCAATCGTATACATCATAACAAATACTTCAACCTCACTCTATATGCAATTATTAATCATGTTGTAGCATACTATAGTATTATTACATTCTATATCACAACTCAAGAATCATAATTCATCCAATGTACATTTCTTATCATTGATAGTACATATGCAAGACTGAGTCCACAATGTATTCACTTAGCATATCACACAAGCATATTGTTCACATAAAATTCTTAATTCATCAATTATTAAAATAAGATTAATATTCTATTAACATCTCATTGCATCTCATTCATTATATATTATTCAATTATTCAAGATAGTACTCTTATAATATTACAACTATATTATGTAAGAGAAACCACATATATATTATATTACTAACTATTTACCAAAAGTGCTTCCCAAACTTTAAATCAGAAGAGTTTTCCCTAGTTGGTTGTATTCTCCTTGCCTTTTGTAGCTCCTACACATAGTCACATATCAAACACACATACAATACAACATACTTGCACTTAAGCTCGACTAGTGCAATATGTTATCTTAAGTTTAACATGCTCTAAAGTTATGTATACAAGTCCTTTGACCATGATTTTATTACAGAGGCTAGGGTTATGAGTCTATTCTAATTTTCAATTAGAATTACCTAATTTGGATATGTATATAATTAATTATGAATTTTTGAATACAACCAGATCATACAGGTAATTAAAGTGAGCAACAAAATATCGAGCTCTGTTAGACATCCTAACGATAGATTTAATTCAAGCTTAAAATATATAAGTTGTAGATGACTCCTTAAAGTTTCCAAAGCATTAAACCTTGCTTAATTTGGAGTTCTATAACTCAAGTTATATTAAGAAAATATAGATTGAATTTCACAGGAATAGAGCACGAATTTTTGCATCACAAAAACCTAACTTAAAACAATCAAAACACACAAATAACTTACTAAGAGCTGAACTTGAACCTAGAAGGCTAATGATTATGGTATAAACAATATCTTCCTTCTAGTAAAATCAACTTTTCACAAGCTAATCATTTTCTATCTCTTTTAATAATAAGTGTATATGTTTTTCTCCTTAAGCTTACGAACATTTCCCTTAAATAAAGAGAGCCACAAATTTTAAAGAAAATTCTAGACATCAAATATGAGATATTTAATTATAAAATATTCATTTTGCTCCTTAATGAAATATTGATCTAACCTATTAACCCTTGAACTTTCAATTATTTCAACTCAGTCCATACTTTTCTTTCAATTAGGTCCTTATCAACAGTTTCCAAAACCTTAATCCTATAACACTACACACTCACAACATATCCAAATAATCATATATAAATTTAACTAATAATTCCTCTCAATATGCATGGAATTCAAATACCTCATACTCATGTGAATGATGATGCATCATATTCATTATAAACCAATAAAATTAAATAAAATATATGATATGAAAATGTCATATTTTTGTAGGTGTTACAATGGATGCTAATTTTACTCTTTCACTTTTACTTTACAGACTGAACTCACTACTTAATATAGGAAAATTTAAAAGATCTAGTGCTTCTCAAATTGACCCAAGTATTGATCCTCTAGCCCGATGGCCCTATCTATTCTTCATCTTTTTTAAAAAAAAAATAAGAGTTTCGGGCTGGGGGAATATATAGGCATGGGGAAGAGGAGGGGCTATGAGCCCTCTACCATTGTTGTTCCCGGACCACTATTCATTCCTCTTCGCTCATCTCACTCCAAAGAAAGGTCAAAGAAGACTAGGATGAATAAAGAAGGACTAAAGCATAAGTTCAATAGATACCTTTTTTATAGTGATGAATATTATATATGTTCCTAAGAAAAGGAATTTATCCATTTTTAGGGTCTTAAAGGGGTATGGAAACACATAAGAACTCTTAATGAAAATGAAAAAAGATGTAACTCCAATTCCTTTGGAAATGGTAAGATCTTTGGCACAAAATGAAGGGTTAGTCAGTCCAGATGAATCTTATTCCTACTATAAATGTAACACCCGCCTCTCTAACACACGTGTGTGTGTCGTGTGAAATACCCTTTATGATTATTAGATATTTATTTTTAATTAAGTTAAGAGGGTGATAGAATTGTAGAGAGGGACTTGATTGAAATAAAAATAAGTTCAAGGACTAATTAGGAAGAAGAGTATTTCATTAAGGACTAAAGTTAATATTTGGTAAGTAAATATCACAATTATGGTTTCATTTTCATCCTCCCTACGTGAGCATGCAATATGCATGTATGTGGGTGTGTATGTATGTATAAGAATAAGTGAAGGTTAGAGGAAGTTGCACCATTTCATTTTCTTCAAAATAGCAA